>BSBN01000883.1:10000000-10148735 GCA_027924645.1 Cunninghamia lanceolata
TTGAGTGTTTAGGTAGTTGTTTTATTTTATTTGGATAGATTCATGGCTTGTGTCAAATTTTCTATTTAGAAGTGTGCTTCGTTGTGCGTGTTTGTCTAGTGAAATGGTGCAGAAGTGGATAGATAGAAGGATAGAAGACAAGATATGGAATGGATGGGTAGCGGAGCGTGAGAGTCTCAGGGGCGCATTGATAATGGCCTTGCCTACATGATGATGTAGAGGCAATGTAGTTTAGGAATGATACCAATGTTGGGGTTGCGGACTATTTGTTGTTTTTGGGATTTTAGGATAGCAATTTGGATAGCCTAAATGCTGGATACTAATGACAAGGGAACACCATGGATAGGTAAATGGATGGGTGATAATGGATAATGGATGGGTAGGTATGAGGATTAGAAATAGTGGATGGAAGGAACGTACGTGGAAGAGGGCAAGGATGTGATCACCAAGGACTAAGTCACATAGGAATAACATGCCCCATTATAGGTAGAATACTTAGGATTTTTCAGGACAATGCTTATGATGATAGGAAGATGAGAGGATAATGAAGGATTTAAAAAAGACAAGGTATATCAAGAGTTTTTCCAAAGCATGTTTTGACATTTTGCCCCCATATCTGTATCAAGATCAAAAGAGGAATGGAGGACAAAAGGACTCATATATGATAGGTATATGCAGGATACAGATGATAGGAGAGTGCGATAAGATGGGATGGATGGATTTGATAGGATAGCTATGTAATGGGTAGAATAATAGGATATGATAGGCAATGGTATGGAAGGAAATGATAGGAGAAAAGTGATATGTCAATGAGACAAGGTACCCCCAAGGGTAGGTGACATAGGAGATCAACTTATGCATGATGCTTGTTTGCCAGGTTTTTATCATGGTACTTATCCAAGGCGCCTGTTTGCCAGATTTTCACCATTAGATGAAGGGATTTCTCTTTACTTTTTTTTCTTTTTCTTTTTTGAAACATTTGGATAGGAGAAGGTGGAATATGGATGAGAGGAACTCAAGCATCTGGCTCCATGAAGGTGATAGTGTCCCACTAGAAATGCATGTCATCACACGGATCATTCCAAATATCGCTATGCTCACAGATGTTGGTAAGGATCACATGAAAGGGATACAGAGTAGGTAGATACAAGATTATGGAAGGTGTGATAGTGTATTATGGTGTAGATTAGGTAAGACTTATGCATAGATGGAGGGAAGGCTTATGCAAAAGCATGGACTAGGAATAGGATGGGGGAGATATGTAGGATAATAGTGGAAGGAAGGGGACATGGAGTTATGTGGAAGTGTCACGGAATGGAAGGGAACCATGACCAACGGTTGCACATACAATGATAAACATTGAAGCTTATGATGGGAAGGTGGTGTAGAAAGTAATGGAGAGTTTTGCATGATAGATGAGTGATGTAGGCATTCAGGGACCCACATAGACTTAGTATATTTCTGATTCTTCCTTGTCATGTGGGATGGAAGGATTTGAGACTTTTGGATGGAATGGGATTTTTGAGATGCAGATGCCTCATTTGACTTGATGGTTTTTTGCTTAGGTACCCAAACCATTTTGCTTTTAGACTTTTCCTATGAAGGTATGGACTTGGGTACATGCAGCTTTTGAGGTAATTACTTGTTGCTTGAGGACCCACACCTTTTTCAATTTTCTTTGAGTGGTGTGGGTGTAGGCAGCTCTTGAGATGGATATTTCTTTGATCCTTGGCTTTGGTATCTGAAGGCATGAGGACCTTTACAATTTTTGACTTTATAGGTAGAGGCATCCAAATCTTTGGTGTTGAATTCTCTTGGGATGGTGGAAGTGGGGTTAGTGGAAGCTCTTTGTTTAGACAACATGTGCATTTGTTGGCCATGATTGGGATTTTTAGAGGATTTATGGATGGATGGATAAGGTGTTGGAAGAAGTGATGGTAGGATGCACGAAAGGATATTAGGAGTTGGAAGTAGAGGAGGTAGATTGGGTGGTGGAAGGTGTATGGTCACATGCTTTTGGGATGTATATGATAAGGGAGGTGGGATAGCGACATATGTTTTGCGAATATGATAGGGTATGTGATGGAAAGTGGTGGATTTAGGAGGAGTGGAGGAAGTACCAACATCTTTGGATTGTTCACCTTGGGAGATATAACCAAGGCCATAAGAGGGTGGAGTAACTTCAACACAGATAGGCTCCAAAATACCTTATTCATGAATTCCTAAGCCTTTACCTTGATAGTTCATATGTTGGAGTATGCGGTGAACAATGGGATTATGTGTGTTTTGGACACTAGCAGTGAGCTCCTTATTTGATGGGGAAGTTGAAGTGGTAGATAATGGTCGCTGCTCTCCTGAGGAAGAACATTCATGCATGAAGGTAGTGAGACCAAATGGATTTCTAACATGCTTGATAATGGATGGTGGAGGATCATTGGGATCTTGATTATCATTATGCTCAATAAGATCCAAGTTATTGGTTTGATCATTTATGTACACTTGGGAGGTAGGTGTCTCATCAAGGAAAGTGGAAGTTGTTGGATCATGGATAGGACTAGGTGGAGGATGGATAGGTGAGGAAATAAGCTCATGACCATGGAATGCATAAAGTTGGCTAAGAGGATCATCATGGTTCACTTGATCATAGATAGGCTCTTAATTGTAGACGGGATCTTGATCATAGATAGGATTAAGCATGATGGGGTCAATGTGCTCATGTATAGGTTCTTCATCGATGATAATATCCTGATCATATAAAAGATATAGGTTATGGAAGGGTTGGATTTGGATTTCTTTCTTAAGTATATATATAGGATCAAGTTGCTCATAGATAGCTTCTTCATAGGTAATATCTTGATCATGGAAAAGATAAACAATATGGATGGGTTGGATGGTGGTGCTTTGATCTTGATCTAGATAAAGGGTTGACATTTTTTCATGCTCTAGATTATACTCTTGACACAGCTCTTGATTTTCATGAATTGGAGTGGAGGTATAGGACTCTTGGATAGGCTCTTGGTCAACAACCTGAACGTACAATGGACTTTGACTTTGGTTCATGGTAAGAGGTTCTTCAATAAGCTTATGGGTTGTAGATTACATGACAAGGTTGGAGCAATGGACATGCTTGAAGGCTTTTTGATAGGCTCTTGGATAGGTGTTTTATGACATGGAGATGATTGGTTCTTTTCTAATAGCCATTGGATCACATCCTTCATGAGTGTATGGGTAGATGGTTTAGGCCCATGGTGAGGATTGTTCGTGCTAGATAGGGATGAAATTGGATGAGCAGATTTGGATTTCTCCATAGCTTTTCTTTAGCTACATAAATTTGGAAAAACATTTTGGAAAAAATCATTCAAGGATTCTTTGGTTGTCGGATTAGAGCTTGGGGAACTTGATGTCGGTGTTGGTGTAGGACTGGCATGCTTTGGGCTATGCCTTCTAGAGGATGGTGAAGGAGGACTAGTAGATGTAGAGGTATATGATCTTGGTGCGAGGCATAGCTAGTACTGGCATACTCATGTTGGGAGGGATTTGGTACACGTGGATAATCTATTTCCCTATATTCATCAAACTTGGGCTCATCAAAACTAGAAGAGAAAGTTATCTTAGCCCAGCTGTTATCAAATGGCTAAGGAGACATACCCCCTAGTAGATGTTGATTTGTAGAAGATCCAACTTGTAAGATTGACATTTGTTGTTGCATGACTTGGATTTGTTGGGTAAGTGCTTCTAATTGATTTGTCATATCCACAGAAATTGACACAAGATTGAAATGGGTACCTAGAAAGGTTGATATTTTTCTCACAAAAGACCGGGAAATGCTCACTATGATATATGCGCAGAAATAAATCCACTGGGATAGAAGGTAAATATGCAGCACGTCAGAATATATGCACAATTCTGGTAAACAACAAAAGCGTAGGAATAGGCAATAAATGCGCAACAGGTTGAAGTATATGTGCAACAGGTCGAAATGTATGCGTAGCTCTATGGGACAAATGCGCAACTCTATGTTTTTGACACATTTTTTGATGTTTTTGGTTTCTTGGTTGAACGTTGGTATTTTTGATCTAATTTTTCAATTTATGGCAAGTAAGACACATCAAACACGAAGAATATTTTCATGGTTTTTGATCTTTTTTTTAATATTTTTTTTACACTTTTTTGACTAAAAACAGGTACAAATCCTAGGATGGTAGGGATAATATAAACTAAATTCTCACTGTTATGTGAGGCATCTTTGGGAGGTGATAATCGCCCTTCTCGACACTAATTTATAGGGGTTCTTAGCCTCTAAAACAATGGATAATTAGTAAGTGTAACCGTTCGAGTCGTTATACATGCAGTGCTACTCTCCATTGTGGAGTCTCCTAGCCTTCAAGGGTTATGCCTTGGAGGGTTTTGGGGGAGGTTGGTTGTTGGTATAACTTAACAACACTCATTGTTTGAAGCTTTTGCTCAAAACACAATTTATTTATAATGGCTAGGCAAAGCTTGGCTTTAGCTTGTTACCACTTAAGGTCATTCCCACTTGAACGAAAGGATATCCAAGGGCAGGCCTCTCTAAAGGTTAAACATGTAAAATGATAGGTTTGGCATTCTAGTCACCCAAGAAAGGGGAGACCATAGGCCTACTATCATTTTGAAAACACAGAAGACAATGATTCTTTTGCCCTAGTTAAAATGAAAAAGACTAAATGAGTTAAGCTACTTGGGCACACACACAATTTGTTAACTTTGAAAGCAAGATAGCAATGGTTTAGTTTTATCCTCCTAGCATTGGGACTATATTCAAGTTGTTGATGCAACAAGATCAAATTACAATTCTCCTAGTTAGAGCTAAATGAGATTTTCATGAACGATTCAATTACTTTCCTTGCTAATTAAATCTAGAGATAAGTTACCAAATGCGGCTATATGACTAAACTAGCCCCTACCCTGCAAGTAGATCAGAGAATATTCCCGCGAGAAGTGTTAAGCGTTAGCAAAATCACAAGAAAAACTAAAAAATTCATTGTTAGGATCATATGCGCAACTACAGAGATCAAATGTGCTGAAACAGGACACAGATGCACAGGAATAGAGCTCAAAAGCACAGAAACATAGAATATATGCGCATAAAGAATAGACGCATCGCTTCATAGCACAGATGCGCAACTTTAGAGGGTATATGTGCCAAAAGATTAGATGCACTGAAATAGATAGTAGATGCGTGTTAGAACTGATCAGATGCGCAGAATCCTCCTATGTATGGAACCTTGCACAAAAACTCATTTTTTGGGGTTAAATTGGGGCAAGGCCCCACGGTGGGCACCAAAAATGTTACCAAAAAATGTGGAACAATATCAATGTATTAATAAAATCCAATAACTCAATAGAAATTACAAATAACAAAGATTTATAAACAAAGAACAAAACCTTGCAAACCTTGTTACCTCTCATCTTCCATTGTTCACCTAATCTCAATCGATCTTTGTATGTGAATGAAGCCCTTAGAAAGTGCACTTCCTTGCTTTGTTCTTCAAGATGATGATGGAGAGATGGCTATGATACATCTTGTAATGAAGAGGAGCTTCAATACAATAAAAAGGGTGATCGCAAGATATGGATGGATTTGGGTGCCAAAGGCGCATTGTTAATTTTGCAGAGTAAGTTTACTAAAAGCTTGGATGATTGAAATAGAGGAATAGGGTTGTATTTATAGAGTTGAGAGAGAGAAGATCAATGGTGTAGAAAGAATAAGAAGATTGAAGGAGGAGATAAATCTCGAACTCATGACGAACATGCACACAACATGTGTCACATAGAAAGCTGCTTTGTTTGAGTTAACTACTTTCATGACAAAGATAAGATTTGCTTTCATAAATTAGAATGATTTTTTCTAATTTAAGAGTTGTTGATAAAAACAAGATTGTTTAAATCAATTAACTCAACTTGAGATTTGCTTTTGCATGATTTGAGAGAAATTAAAAAATAAATTGTTTAATTTTGTGTGCATGAATAAGAAGATTTATTTTTAGAAGATTTGGAAGATTTTTGAGGAATTTCGAAGATAAGACAGCAAATTAAATAAATAAATTTATTTAATGGTTTGTGTAAGATAGACGAATAAATAAAATATTTGATTATATTTTATTTTTAGAGATTGAGAGAATTTAAATAAATTTGCATGATTTATTTAAATTTGGAAGAACAATTTAATTTAATTAAATAATAAAAATTATTTAATTGTTTGGAAGAATAAAGTTGACTTCGATGAAATTAATTAAATAAAAGGTAATTTATTCAATTAATGGTAGGAATATGAATCAAATAAATAAATTGATTTATTTATTTATTGATAGAGGAATTAAATGGAATAAATATTAAGAATATTTATTTAGACAGAGTCGTGTCATTTTTAGGTGTATACACAAACATTTACAAAATAGGTCTTGACCTAATACAAAATTATGCTAAGGAATTGTAGTATAGATGTATGTAGATCACACCACGCCTTAGCTGGGACTCAAACACGATCTTCCATGCCACAACACACTTCCATAATCTTCAAGGGATCTTCGCAATCACTAGAATTATCCAAGTCGGCTAAGACTGGTTACACGCTACGTTATTTGGGAATAATCTTCAAACACGATCACAATTCCTTAATGCAAACCAATGTAAATGTAGGAACATGATCAGGGGGTATCTACAAGCACATTGAAATCACCAGGAGCAACCGCACAAACTTAAACCACTTTATTCATGAGATTCTTTACACTGGAGCACATAAACTTCACTGTCTTCGACTGTCATAAAAGAAAGATGGCTTGTGGACCACCAAAACATGAACCCCTACAATTGTAGGCACTTATCATCATCCCAGACTTCCCTCTAGAACTACAGAGAAAAACACTTTAATACGGAGGAATATGGAGCAGAATACTTTCTCTTATGCACTAGTGAATAATAAAAAAAAGTAGGTTTTACTCTGGTGAATGTAACTCAAATATTCATACCAAAGGCTCAAACTCAGGATTTAGCATCTTTAGTCGTGCCTCTATATAACTTCCAATTTGCAGACCAAGATCTTCAGTTAGTAAGAAATGCAGAACAATCTTCTGGACTATTCTTCAGAATGCAACTCATTGTCTTCATTATGATTCACTGTTTACTTTCTGATTCTTCTGGAGAGGCCAATTTTCTCAATAACCTCAACATACAAATCTTCTAAACAAGTAATAGAATAGACACAGTTGACACCAATGACAACAAAGATATGTTGACATTAATGACAACACTGATTAAGCACATACTTGCAACAAATCCACTATCCACTCCATTTCCATCTCATACAATCATCTACCAACATCCATGTGCATCATGACACTCAACATGGCCCATGTACGACAAAACATTCAAAATAGGACACTACTACTTATGAGACCATAAACAATCTCATCTATTAGCTAAATAAAAGCATGTATTTTTCACAATTAGTGCCATTGCATGTCTGAATGATATTGCAAGATTTGCCTTGCAATCAACAATTAGTATACTAAAGAATAAATCATGTCAAGTTGCAGTGCTAGAAAATTTCCTAGAAAGAAGCACAAAAAGAGGAAGTTAAAAATGTAGTCTCAATAAAATGGTGATATCTCCCTCATTTCTTAATGAAATTTAGAATTTTGAAATGATATAGAAATATAGGAACAAGAGGAATAAAACCCAGAAAGAATTTGAGATAGTTCATCAAAATAAGTGAGTAGCTTGTGACAAAAAGTGACTGAAATAAAAGTGGTGTGATAGAAGGCAATGAGATTAGAGGACGAATATATAGTTTGTCTCCCCAAGAATAGGATCCTAGATGCACATTCTTGGTAGATTGATTAAGAATAATAATTCTATAAATGAATTGTAAACAAGAACTCAAGATGGGGATAGTTTTATGAAATAATATAGTTCAATCTTTTAGTAGCAATAGTGCAATTTGTTTGTAGTTTTCATTCCTTAGTTTATTTTCCAATAGTTTGTCCATTACTTGTTTTGATTTACATTTCATGTATTCCCATTTACAAGTTCTTAGATTAGATTTGATTGTAGCAGAGTTTAATTTGATTCATGCATTTACTTTCAATTTTGTTTGTAGAAAATACTGTCATGCAAAGTATTTTTCTCCCTTTTGCATATCACCATGGACACTACCCTAGATTAACATTTATAATTAAATGATGAGGACTATAGTGACCCTCATCAATTAACTTGCTATGACATACATTTGAGTCCACTCTCTCTCTCTTAATTCTATCAACCACCCCTCCTATTCCCAAAAAACAAAAAAAAAATAGTAAAGAGAAATCATTCGTCCAATAGTGAAAACCATTTCATGGCACCGTGGATAAGTACCATGATGAAAACTTGGCAAACAAGCATCATGTGTAATTTGATTAGCTATGTGTCTTACACTTGGGGGCACATTGTCTCATCTATTCCATCCTATCACTTTCATCCTATCATCCTACCCATCCATTATATCTACATACCTATTCCATTGAACAATCTGTCCTCCCCCCTTTGTGATCTTGGTAAGAACATGGGAAAAAATGTTGAAAATTGCTTTGGACATCTCTTGATATATCCAATCTTTTCCAAATAATCCATTCACCCTATCCTCACATGCATTGTAATGCAAAATCCTGAGTATAATACCTATAGTGAGGCATGTTATTCCTATGCAACATAGCTCATGGAGATCACATCCTAAATCCTTCCTTTCATCCCCCATGCACCCTCCATCCATCCAATCCTCATATCCCATATATCCGCAATCCTCCTTTCATCTTTTCCCTTTGACTTGGTTTTCCCTTGTCATTGGTATCCAATAATGAGGCTATCCAACTACAATCCAATGCAGCCATCTCCTCAACAAATGAAACCATCCCATACTATACACAAAATCCAAAAAAACCAACACATCTCAAAAATCTAAAAAAATCAAAAACATCCCAAAAAGTCTAAAAAAATCAAAACAACCCAAAATCCAAAAAAAATCAAAACATACAAAAATCCAAATGCAATTCATCCTTAATCCATGCCAATCTAGTCAGCAATCTATTGAAATCATCCTATCACATCCTTTGGTCTTGTTCCTAATATTGCCATCATCCCTATCAATCAATCACCATCATCAATAGGATATATCTGTTTAGGGGAAAATTGGATTTGTTAATGTTCTAGATTTTAGATGTTTAAATCTACCTCTCCACTATACATTCAAGGATCTAGGGTTAAGTGACGAGCACTATTATACCCTAGGTCACTTGCAAATAAGGGAAACTTGGATTAGAGAATTTAATTATCAATTTTCCTTCTCTTATGCCCAATTGACTATTAAAACCCTAATTATACAAATACAACAACAAATTGATGAATAATGGAAAAAGCTCTTGCAAATAGGAGTAAAATACCAAATCACAGAGTACCTATTTTCAGGGTTCTGAAGCGGAACAGTCAGGGACACTGGAGCGGGCGCCCAAGTCCAAGGTACCTGTTTCTTCGTGGAATCCGGACCTCCTTCCAACACTGATCAGCCATGTAACTTATGTTTTCTAAAACTCAGATGTGGAGGACACCAGAGGGAGCGCTCAAGTCCTAGAAGTGCTCTTGTGTCCTATTTTTCTTCAGATCCTGAATCCTTGATGCCTGCCAGTCCTTCCTGCAACTTCACTTTTCCCAAATGTGACACCTATAACTTGAAATCACAAGACTTGGTTTGGGAGTTGTGGTGTTTAGAGGCTTGCCTCAGTCAAGCCCCGGAGGACATTTAAGTCTCTAAACACCGTTGTCAGATAAAGAGTGTGTGCCCTTATGAGGCAGAGGCAAAAACCAAAGGAATCAATGATGAAAACATAATATAATGTCACCTTGTAGTGAAGCTCTCATGGGAGGAAGATGCTCTTCATTCCATGAGGAAATTGATTCTCAAATCTACAAATATCAACACACAAAACACACAAGTATACTCTTGCAACACAATGCAAGCCTTGAATCACCTTGAGAACACAATAACTTGCTAGTAATCATCTAGTTTACAAATCAATGTCTAATCATTCTTATATATGCAACTACAAGCACTCCCACCAAGATTTTAAAAATCAAAACTTACGGTGTTGGCAAAAGGACCAAATAACGGTCATAAACTGACACCCAAAAATTAGGGCTGCCCCAAAATAGGGCAGGACTAGGGCGCAGGCGCCCAAGTCCTCCCCCTATTTTGGGTAGGGTACAACTCAAGGGGTCCACCTGGGCCCAATTTTCCATGGAACCTAGGTCTCATTCCATCAGGATGCCAAAATATGAGCTAAGATGTCCTAAATGCATGCAAAAGACCCGAGAGCTAAACCTTATGAGGGAAAAGCCCCCAAGGGGACATTTTCCAACGTTACATTTAGCCCCCACTTTAATGTATGTATAAACGTGAGGCCAATACGTGCATTAAAGTAAGGTCACAAACATAGTAAACACACCAAGCATGGAGAAGACATGCCAATCACATAGAAAATAGTAACATGCATACAAAACATGGAGAAGATAGTTACAGTCACACAGAACATGAAGAATACAGTCAATGTATAGAAGACACATTAATGCATGGAAGACAGAAATGATATCTTTTCTTTTTCTTTTTCTCATATATATGAAATGCAAATGCAAGTACTAGAAAGTAAATAAACCTCCCATAATACATGATGCACTACCTTAAGGTGCAGATGGGGCAACACACACACAAGACACGAAAAACCTCCCAAAATGCAAGAAGCACTACCTGAGGGCATTGGTCTCTACATATGGGGCAACAAACACGCCGCACAAAACAAGCACACCAAAACACATATACTTGAAGACACGGAGAAAACACGACAGACAAGCGATGGAGTGTACCTATTTCTAGGTCCAACACCATCTCAAGCACATTACAGGCACACACTGTTGATTGGACTTTGCCACAACAATCACCGAAAACACACTTAAGGGTTGAGTTAGTCACAGAATCGATCCCTGCCTCCATAGAGGTCTTTTGAAAATGACAGGATGATGCAATCTGCTCTGAGAAATATACCATCCTCACCTCCACACAGGGCTTAAGATAAAAAGAATATACGCGATATCCTTCCCCCATAGAGGGCTTACATGATTGATTGATTGATTGCAAACAAACTCAGGATGCATGATGCACTACCCTAGGGCGCAAGTCTTTGCATCTGAGGTCAAACACATTGCTAACATCTATAACATATAGCTTACCTTATATATGCCCCCACCTTAAGGTGGTTGATATCATTTATCGATATCAAGCACGTTAAGGTAGGAAGAAAACACACAAGGGAACACTAGCTTTCACAAAGCGCATGCCCCTTGGAGGTGACATGTACTTTACGATCGCCAAATGTTCCCACAAACACATCTCTACAAGAAACATGTTAGTGTCTATGAAATCATGATAAACAACAACATCAATGCATATGATTAACCACACAAAGAGCCAAGGTTATACAACGAATTTGGAGTTCAAGGATAACCGTAGGGCTATATCACAAAGCTCTTCGAATCGAATACCGCCAAGGCTAGATTCCAAGGCAAACAAAGGTACACAGAGCAGCAGTACTGTTAAGGTTTGTAAATGTGATAGAAACATCATAAAATTCACTATGTGGAAAGAACGAGTGCTTCCACTAGCCAAGCATCGGATAAGTTATACAACCCCATCGTCATATTAGGAACTAAGTCCCATTGCTCTCGAATGGGACACTAGGTCCGCATCAATGTAAATGTTTGTCGTCATCTGCCTGCTAGATGGAAACACTAGAGGAAGGGAAACAATAAATAAGAGAGGAGAAACAATAAATAAGAGAGGAGAAACAATAAATCAGAGAGAACAATTTAGAAGAATGATGATATAAATAGAGGAAGGTCACAAACGAGGTGGTCTCCTAGTATCCCGATCCTTACGGGAGAATCTGATGTCATCCCAGGAGGCCTAAACAACATATAACACATCACGAGGGAAGCACATCATGAGAGAGATAAAGGTTTAGAGATACTTACCTATAGGATCTTTGCGATAGAAGTCATCAACAATTAAATCATTTTCTTTCCAATTGCAAACATAAGGTACCATTGCCAAGTCTTTGTAATTATTATTTTGTTCATTCTTAAATGCTTCTTGGTTTGACTAAATGTTAGGTGGAATATTTTCTTGTTGAAGTTCATTATTACACATATCCACTATTCTCTTAGGTGGTGGGAGAAGCAAATTATTTTGAGTGATCTCAACATCCATCCTTGAGGGATCTAATGTGAGATACTTCTCCTCATCCACTAGTGCTACATCATTAGTGATGTCCAAATAACTTGAATGTTCAAACAAAGGAGGGACATTAAAGGTCTTCTCTTCCTTAGTGAAATCCAAGGTTTGTGAACAATCAACTAAAGGAAGAAGGTTGATGGGATGATCTGTAGAGGTTTCATGCACTACTATAGTGAGAGATTTTTTATTGTTGTTAGATGAAAACTCATTATCGACCCATGGAATGTTCTTTGTTAAAGGAAGCTCCTCATTCACCAATGCTTCATCTTGGCCAGGGAGAGCAATAGAATGGGAAGGTGGTGGTATGATGGTGAGAGACGTATCAATGAAATCATCCTCTTGCACCAAAGTGTCCTCATGAGGAGGAACAACTTTGGGAGAAGGATCATAAGGTAAACCAAAGTTATCATCACATGTTTTAGCAATAGGTGTCATAGTGGAATGTTCCATAAAGTCTTCTAAGGCTTCATCTAACATCTTGAGGTCATCACTAGTATATATACTATTGATCATGAATTTAATGATATCATCCAATATCCAAGGGTATATTCCCATGAAGTTTGTGAAGCTATCAAAATCAGATATATAACAAAGAATTTCATATGTGGAGCACATAGAGAGATCAACATCATGAATGTGTGCTATTTGTTCCAGAACTTGAGGATGTTTATCAATGAATTTAGAGAAATTATCCATGTCTGTGATGTATGCAAATAATTCTTCCAAAGAAGTGTTGATAACTGAGAGGGGGGGTGAATCAGTTATCTTAATTAATTTAACTTTCTATTCTTCTTCAATAACTATTGCAGCATTAAAACAAATAAGCATCCACAACCATGAAAGTATAAATAGAATCAATACACATAACACAATGATTTTGACGTGGAAAACCCTGTTAAGGGAAAAAACCACGGGGTGACTAACCCAAGATTGTATTCTCTGTTAAAAGAATAGAAGTACAAAATGGCACTTGCCAATTAGGGCTCACTGCCCGAGCACACTGCTCACAAGAGGCTGACTACCTACAAGAGACTTACTATCTACAACATACAAATAAAGTAACAAGATACTTGAACTGATGGGAAGCATCCACATATGCTGAGGTTCAGTTCCGATTAGGCTTAATACACTAATCTACTGCACTTCATTCTTCCTCTTCTTTGGTGTTGTTGTCCTGTCACATACTAGACCTGTAATACTACTCTCACACTTCTCTCTTCTTTTCTTCACACTTCACCACACACCACACACATCTTCTCATCGAAATCCATTTGGTATATATATCTGCACAAAGGATTTCAACAACTTTCTAGTTGGCATCTGGAATATTCAGTATTTTCCCAAACTCTGGTCTGTCGGTTGAATCCTTACTTACCAAGTGATGCGTATCAAAGAGATGCTTATAGAAGTCATCAATCATGTCGGCCAATCATGAATGATACCTTAATAACCTTGATCACCATCAATATCTCATCTGGATTAAGGTCTGATGCTCTGCCGGTCAGTTCTTCCTCAGTCTACTCTGCCAAACAGGAACCCAATACTTAGGTGCTCATATCTCTTCACTCTTTCATCACCAGAGGCTCAATCCCTGGAATCTATCAGTCAAGGTACTCCTCTTGACTTCCCCAAGTCCGTGCTTTACTAAGATACTTCCTTTGAGAGATTTGGACCTGCCTGTCGGACCTTGCTGCATGCTCTGTTCTTGGTCACCGGACCAAAATACTCTTCAATCTGACTTCCGGTATAGACACACCATGTCCTGCGGATGTGTGGGATGGATTTTGTTGCCATCAATGACAACACTCATGAAGCCACATAGTGTCTCTTGCCAACAATCTCCCCCTTTGGCATTGATGGCAACACTTAGTGAAAATTGACTAAGTGTCACACTACACTCCCCCTTGGCTGATGCTCTATTCTAATGTACACTTTTTAGCTAGATTCCATATTTTTCACTATTACTCACTCCCCTTTTGACATCAATGGCAAGGGTAGAATCCACACACTAAAATTTCCAAAAATCCAAATATACTTAGCCGCATAAGTATATATACATGTTATACTTACATAAACTAAAGTATATCTGCAAAAGTTGTCTTCAATTGGATGAATTTTGTTGCCCAACTCTACTTCATCCTATCCAAAATTGAGATGTGACCACTCAACAGGAATGTAAAAGATTCTGCCCTCTTTAGATCTGTCGGATCACTAGTCTGAGCTATGGTCTGAGCATCAGATAGGGCCTCATGCATGGCCTCTAACTTAGGGATAGTTATCCCTCTGAGTTCACTTAACCTGTTTATTCTATTTTTCTTCTCCTTCTCAAGCTTCTTAATTTCATTTATGACTGCAATAGTTTGGCACTCTTGATTTATTATGGAGGAGGTAAGAGGATCAAAATTTTGGGATAAACTTGACAGTTTATCCTCTTGTTCTTTCACTTTCTTCTCAATATCCATTGTCACTTTAGACCAGGATAAACAGAATTTATATATTTCTCCACCATCTTTAAGAGCACTTTCTAAGCTCTTTATCCCAATATCCATAACTCTCCTATCATTTGTTATTAGACCCTGCACCACAGGGAGTCTCTTTCCCAAAAATTCTTTCTGAACCTTATCTTCAGTTGACTTTTCGAAAGAATCAAAATGTGTGCTAATTGAATTGACAAGAGATTTCAAGTTACGAGATGAAGAGGCCGAAAGATCCTTCTAGAAGGATGGCATGATTTTCTCCAATGCTCCGAATGCAATTTCTATTAGCTCACAATCTTCCATGTGAGACTTCAAAAGTTTTTCTTTTGCCTTTGAATGGGCAAAGGATGCTATCTTCATAGTCTTAACCGGGGAGAGGGAATCAAAATTGAATGGTCCTTGAAGTAGCTCTGGTTCATCTAATCCCATCATTTCTTTTGTCAAGAAGTCTTTGACTGCTTCTGCAGTGTCTATTGCCAGAGACAGAGTTTTCTTCCCTTCTACAGCCTCAGCACTATCACTTGTGGTCTTCTCTGTTTGACCTTCTTCTCTTCCCTTCACCTCTTCTTCTTGACTAATTTTCTCTTCTATTCTTTCTTCTCCTTTAGATCCAGAGTCTGCTAGGGAAACCAGAGGAGACATGTTTGCTTCTTTAAGGACTTCCTCTTCCGGAGCAGAGGAATATAGATCCTCAGTTTTCTCCTCACCTTCCTTTGTCTCTTCTGCAACTATCTCAGTAGATTCTCCTTTGTCATCCATGGTAGAGTGTTCATCACCTAAGTCCTCTATAACAAGAAGATTGAATCTTTTAAAATCATTCCAGAGGATATCTTCTGTTTCTTTTGCCACTTTGTCAATTTCTCCAAGCATAAGATAATTCATTCTAGCTTTGCTCTGGAAATCATCCTTGCAATCTTTGAAGACCATGTTTATTTGCTTTGGAGTGATGGAGGGATAAAGTTGGATAGCAATCTACTCCCAGATTTCTAGGTCTTTTTCCATGGCATTGTTCTTCCTTATTTCAAGCTCCTTTTCTAGACTTTTAGGAATCAGAGATATAATTTCAATGAATTCTTTGTTGTAGATGTTTAAATACCTGACTGTAGCTTCTTGCAGGATCTTCTGATCAGTTTCACTATAATCATCATAAAACTCAGTCATTGGTTTCAAGTTCCCATCCATAGTGACTGATTTGATTATATCATCAATGCGGAGAGTAGGATTTTCAATAAATTCTTCTGCCTTCTCTTCCTTGTCTTGACCAGTAGAGGGTTCACCGGATGTTTTCTTCTTCTTCTTCATTTTCTTGACTTACTCACCAGTTTCAGTTTCTTCATCATCCTTCTGACTTGTATAGGATCTTGTTGCCTTTTTCTTTGTTCTTTTCTCTCCTTTTTCAGATGTCTGGGCTTTCAGTTTTGATGCCTTTTGGTTCTTAGAGGTGGCAGGTGCAAAGCTCTTGGAGGATCCGGTACATGAAGGGGCTTGCACCAGATCACTTTCCTTTTCTACATCTTGTTTCTCTTTCTCTATCCTTTCCATCTTCTCTCTGTTGGCATCAACTGCCTCCTTTGAAATTCCATGTCTCTTGGCAAATTCTTCCACTTCTCTTCTCACGTTTCTCTTGATTTCAGGCTGTCTTAGTTCAACATGAACTTTTACACTCAACTCTTGGAAGGTCCTAAACCTTTCTACCTTAGGGTCCTTGGGTTGACTCAGCAGGTGTTGGATGTGTAGCTCTAGGATTTTCTCATCAGCCTCATACCCCATTGGCATGATCCACACTATTCTAGGTTCCACTACCTCCATCAGGCATTGATCAGTGTCCACCATAAAGCACACTGTATCCTTGTACTTCTCAACCAATGATTGAGGGATTCTTTCTTTGGCTTGCATCATACTCTAAAAGTTCTTGAAGTAGCCCCAGAGTGCTGTATTATGTCCCCTGGCATCACCAAATCCATGCAAATAATCTCTGATTTGTATGGCTATTGGTCTATTATTTTGTCATATCCAATCACTAGTTTCGGGTAGCTCATTCATATAATAGAAGAATAGGCAGAGTATCAAGCCACCATACTTGAATGAATTCTTTTTATCATTATTAATTTTCTGCAAGTTCTCCAACAGTTTATTCAAGAGAAGCTCACAAAGATCATAGTCAGCATTTTCTCTTAGCATCTAATAAGCAGTGTAGATTGCAGTTCTGGGTATTGAATTTTCCCTACTGGAGTGATATATCTTGTAACCAATTATCATGGAGGAAAACTTGATATCCAAATCAGTGATATCTTCTATAGTCATTGCTCTCTTGTCAAATTTTGATCTGGTAGCCTCACTCATAGTTTGGTTTTTGACAGATTTGAGAACAGGTAACCCTCCGGATGAGTGTAAACTGGTTACTACCCTAATAGCATCTTTTGTGATCTTAAATGGTCTATTCAACCATATGAAGTTCTCATGCACTCTGCTCAAAACATACCGGACCCATTCATCTTCTACAAAATAGGGGAAATGGATGCAATGTCCAAAATGCTTGTCCCGGATAGCCTTGTACTGAGGTTTGAGTTCAAAAGCATCATCTATTAACTGATTGTGATAGATATCCATTATCTTGGATTCCTCAAATTCCTCAATGTTTTCATGAATATATGCCCTAACATCTTCTACATGCAAAACCCCATGCGGAATGCTTGAAAAAGTGCCTAGCGGATCAACTTCTAGGGATTTGTAGGGATGTTTCTTGGATTTAGGACGTGGCCTATCAGTGATCTTCACAACATTCAGAGTAGCCATCTTTCAAAAGATTTAGAGAGAGGTTTTCAAGAGTAGAAAATATCTTTTACGCTTCTAGGGTTCACGATATGAACCAGATCAAGTTGATTGGATGAATCGATTTCTGTGGTTGATCTTTGAGAGGTTTGAGATAATTTGTTGCAGAGCTCCTTCTCTCTTCTTTTCAAATGCAAATGTGCAAATGATGAACCAAAGAACCCTTTTATTTCTGCGCAAACCCTAATTCCATTTTGCAATAAATATACAACCTAAGTTATTCCGGTTGCCTTATTTTCCTTGTTCTGAGAGAGATCTTTCCAGATCATTGGTATGCACTATTAGTTGTCTATCTACCTTTCCCCAATCATTCAACTTAACCACAGATCAAGATACCTCAAGTTTGAGTCATACCGGATCTAACTGTGAGAATCATGTTCTTACCAGATGTCTGTTAAACTGGATTAATCTAGGAAGATTAACCTCTTCTACACTTCTTGCGGATCTTCCATATCTTTACCAAGGCTCATTTAGATGTTTCTCTGAGAACCCTTTAATTCACAACTTTACATGTGCCAATTTCAGGCACTAATTGACTGGCTGGGGGAACTTGTTTTCTTTTGAGACTCCCCCTGAGCCAGAGCTCATCTATTTAGTTTCCAGAAGGAATATCAGCACTAGATTCTGGTGTAGATCCATTCACAACATTTTTGTACTCCTCTTCACCCAAATCTTGTTCATCTCCCTTTGAATTTCATCCACATTCACTTTTCCCTTTCCTTTGTCTTGGTTTTGATTATGATGCACCAGACCCTTTTTGTCATGATTCTTGCTTCTACAGAATTTGGCAATATGACCGGATCTATTGCAATTGTAGCAAACAACATTTCTTTGCATATTTGACTGATATCCTCTTGATCTGCACTGATTAGCCATATGTCCCATTCTATTGCATGCAAAGCATCTACCATTGAATGAATTGTTCATTTGCATATTTCTACACTCATGAGATTTGTGACCATACCTTTTGCAATTAAAACATTGTTTGGAGAAGGATGAATTAGTCTGATTCATTCTTCTTCTGCACTGATTTGATTTATGACCAAATTTATTGTAATTGTGGCAGTATCCATTGAAGGATGGATATTTTTGAGCATTTGGTTGCCTTACCAGAGGTCTTCTAGGCCTATTTCTTGGATTTCCTGATCCAAAGTTCTTCTGACCGGATCTGAAGCTTTCACCTTTTTCATATCCCAAGCTATGCTTGTCATCTACCCTCTTTTGACTTTCAAGAAGAACTTCAAGATGAGCTAAGCTTATCTTGAATTTCTCTTTGTATTCATTTGTTGCTTGAAGATCCCTTTTTAGGCTATTAATCTGATTCTCAAGTTGTTCTTCATTATCTCTAGCTTCTTCAAGATCAGATTCCAAATGCCAGATTATTCTATCCATTTTGTGGTAGTCTTCTAACTTCTCCTTGAGAGATTGTTTTAGATTATCTTCAGTCTTTCTTTTCTCTTCAATTTCTTGGGTGCTGATTCCATTTCATGTCTTACCATAATGACCTCTTTTGATAGCTTCTCACATAATTTGTTCTTCTCATTCAGATCTTCATTAGTATCATTGGCTTCACTTTGACTTGCTAATTACTGAAGAAGTTCCTTTCTCTTTTTCATAGAGATACTCAGTTTCTCCTTTAGTTCATTTATGACATCATCAGCTTGTTTGAGTTTTTCCCTCAAGTTGTTGACTTCAGAGTGAGATTGCTCAAGATCATCAAGGGCAGACTGAAGTTGTTCCCTTATACCATACATATCCATTGGTATTCCCAGATCTTCCTCAAGTTGTTAGGCTATGTTTGGAGGAACCTTGCTCTGATACCAATTGTTGATAACTGAGAGGGAGGGTGAATCAGTTATCTTAATTAATTTAACTTTCTATTCTTCTTTAATAACTATTGCAGCATTAAAACAAATAAGCATCCACAACCATGAAAGCAGAAACAAAATCAATACACATAACACAATGATTTTGATGTGGAAAACCCTATTAAGGGAAAAAACCACAGGGTGACTAACCCAAGATTGTATTCTCTGTTAAAAGAATAGAAGTACAAAATGGTACTTGCCAATTAGGGCTCACTACCTAAGCACACTGCTCACAAGAGGCTGACTGCCTACAAGAGACTTACTATCTACAAGGTACAAAGAAAGTAATAAGATACTTGAACTAATGGGAAGCATCCACATATGCTAAGGTTCAGTTCCAGTTAGGCTTAATACATTGATCTACTGCACTTCATTCTTCCTCTTCTTTGGTGCTGCTGTCCTGTCACATACTGGACCTATAATACTGCTCTCACACTTCTCTCTACTTTTCTTCACACTTCACCACACACCACAGACACCTTCTCATCAAAATCCATTTGGTATATATATCTGCACAAAGTATTTCAACAACTTTCTAGTCGGCATCCAGAATATTCAGTATTTTCCCAAACTTTGGTCTATCAGCTGAATCCTTGCTTACCAAGTGATGCATATCAAAGAGATGCTTATAGAAGTCATCAATCATGTTAGCCAATCATGAATGATACCTTAATAACCTTGATCACCATCAATATCTCATTTGAATTAAGGTCTGATGCTCTGCCGATCAGTTCTTCCTCAGTCTACTCTGCCAAATAGGAACCCAATACTTAGGTGTTCATATCTCTTCACTCTTTCATCACCGGAGGCTCAATCCCTGGAATCTATCAGTCAAGGTACTCCTCTTGACTTCCCCAAGTCCGCACTTTATTGAGATACTAATATGGAGACCTAAGGGTTTTGAAAACCTATCTTGACACAACACTTCAAGACCTATGCCATCCCCGGGTTTCCCTGCCAATTCAAGTACTCATAGACATTTTCTACCCCAAAATGTCTAAAACAACCTAAGCAATCTATTACAGAGGTGAAAGACCTATTTGTCTATTATTTCCAATACAGACTCTGCTTTCTTGGTGTGAGGTACTCTTCCTTATCCTCACTACTTCCAAGATTCCCAATCTCCAAGGCTTCTAGCCTTCTTGAGCCCGTTATCAGCCCTCCTCTCTGGGTCCAGGGTTCTGATTGCTTGGTGCTCAATTCTTTCTACTCTATTTTTCACCCCTGTCTTCTTAGACTGCAACTTGCATACCTAGTCGGGCTATAGCAGAGCTCGCCTAGGACAAGTTCTCATTGTCTTCCATTGACAATCCAACCACTAACACAAACAGAAACAAAAGAAAGAAGGTCTCTACTTGATGGCCCTCCATGACTGTATAGGAAAAATGTAGGGACATCAAGACAGAGACATTTTGTACAAATAGAAACAAAAGAACAGAAACAAACTGATTACTCTACTTTAAACCGAGCTATGCAAGAATTCTATAGACAATGCACAAATATATTCAAACTATCAATGTTCTTTTTCTAAGAGTTCTTTCTTTTACATTCAATGTCTATCCTTTAACTTTTTCCAACATTCGAACACATTTACAAAGCCAAAAACTAGTTTTTATACTCTTCATCCTTTTTCTGTTATCGGATGGTTAGGGTTTCCTACATTAGTGTTGTTCCTAGTCGTTCCATCGGCCTAACACATTGGCATCACTGGCATCCTTTCTATAGTTAGGGTGATAGCTTGATCCCTTTTACAAATAACAAACAGTCTACTTACTATGGTTTGCTTTTGCTGACAGTCGTCAGTGAAACAATGCCTATCAGCATCCTCACATCTCATTCCCCTGATAGCTTACTTCCTGCCAATGAGCCCAATGTAGTTTGGACTTAGTTTACTTTCGCTGCCTGTCATCGGTGTGACAAACACCATCGGCACACTCCAGGAACTTCACTCCGATCTCACTTTTCTCACCAATGCCTCCACACTATGCTTTATCTTTAGTAAGACATTTGTTATCGGTGGTGTCCTCTTATCTCTGGCTGATACCCATCTTCACCCTGATGAGCCTTCAGATCTCCTTCATCAGTGTGACTAACATCATCAACGAAACCTTTCACCTCTCCACCGATGGCACATGTCATACCGATGACCTAACACCAAATTCACTTTTGCCAAGACTTTAACCTGTCGGTGTAACTTTACACTTACTCTCTGATATCAATACTCTTGCTGACCATTCTATCACATCGGTGAGACTATATGTGATCGGTTTGACACAACCTTGTTTACCCAATAGTCTTTCTCACACCGATATAATAGTCTGTGGTTTTCGGTCAACCCGATACACTAGAACCAAAAGAAAATCAAAACATCACACCAAAAATGTGAAGGTATATACATGGGCTCCAAACCCTTGGTGCTCCTGCACCAGATACTTCCTCTGAGAGATCCGGACCTGACTGTCGAACCTTGCTGCCTGCTCTGTTCTTGGTCACCAGACCAAAATACTCTTCAATTTGACTTCCGGTATAGACACACC
The DNA here is from genome assembly GCA_027924645.1 of Cunninghamia lanceolata. NCBI lineage: Eukaryota > Viridiplantae > Streptophyta > Pinopsida > Cupressales > Cupressaceae > Cunninghamia > Cunninghamia lanceolata. The sequence continues at coordinate 10,022,070 of BSBN01000883.1, forward strand.
ATGTCTTGCGGATGTGTGGGATGGATTTTGTTGCCATCAATGACAACACTCATGAAGCCACATAGTGTCTCTTGCCAACAAGAAGTAGCCATGTTATATGTCTCCAAATGAATGTAAAATCAGATTTTGAAAGCTTTTCAAAATTAGTGCAAAAGACAAGTGCAAAAATAGCCTAAAATGCTTGATTTTTTTTGTACTTTTTCCAATGCAAATGAATGAAACAAAGGATGTTGTAAGGAATTTGATGAAGGGAAGAAAAGTACATGTCTGATATCAGTCAAAAATAGCGATATTATCCTTTTTAACACACTCTTGATGCAAATCCAAGATAATGCCAAGTCAAATTATAGTGAAAATATGTCAAAATAGGCACTTTTTTCACCACATATCAATGCAAGAGAGCATAACAAAGGGTGTTGTGAGGAAAATTATGATGGATAGAAAATAATATCAGTAATTACAACCACTTAGTGCCAAAATATCCACACAACTCACTTTTAGTACCACTTAAGGTCAAACCCTAGTGAAAATATAGCAAAAATAGGCTATTTTTCATAGTTTTTAAACTCCAAAACCTAGAAAAAGGGTTGTTGTAAGTAATTTAAGGAGGTACAGAAAATAATATCAATAATATAAGTCACCTCAATCCATAAAATTGATCACAACACGCTTGGAGTGCAAACTAGGTCAAACCCTAGGGCAAAAATAGTCAAAATGTGTAGTTTTTCACCAAATTTTCACTACAAGAGCTCGTTAAAAGGGTGTTGTGAAGATTTTTATGAGGAAAATAAAATTATTACCCTGATAATAGAAAATTAATTCCAAAATACCTTTCACAACACACCTATGGTGCAAGTTTATAAAGTCGATAATGCCAAATTTAGTGAAAATCATTGTTTTTGAAGCCCTAGGTTTGAGATCTTGGGACAAAATTCTATGTGAATGTTTTGAAGCCTGATTTATGATTGAATTGACTTAATCTCAGATCTAAAAATTATTTTTAAGCTTGAACATGCAAAATGTCCATGCAAATTTAATGAAAATGCATCAAAATTGCTAGTTTTTTGGTAAAATTTTCTATGTAAAATTGCAAATATTTTAAATCTAAATGAAAATTTACACTAAAATGAAAGACTAAAGCCAAATGTTAATTTCAATGAGCCTCTAAAATTAGTAGAAAATCTGAAAAAAGATTTTGCCTACTAACCCTAGATTTTGGAATTACTAGATTATATGAAAATTGTCAAAATTTCTACAAAAACCTAGCGATTAAATGATGAAAATGCAATACAAAATTTTGAATTTTTAGATTTTTCTATAGTTTATATCAGATCTGATGCAAAAATCATGAATTAGGAAAATTTAGGAAAAACTGATGCAATTTAGTAAGCCAAACAATGCAATTTTTTTGTGTTTTCCAAATTTTTCAATTTTTTTGAATTTTTCTCAATGTAATAAAATGAATGACTATATGAATGAATGAAATCAATCCAAATCTAAAGACACACACTCAAAAAGTTTCAATTTAAGTCCAAAAATATGGGTTCACAAAAATGTTTAGGGGAAAATTAGATTTGTTAATGTTCTAGATTTTAGATGTTTAAATCCTCCTCTCCACTATACATTCAAGGATCTAGGGTTGAGTGACGAGCACTATCATACCCTAGGTCACTTGCAAATGTAGGGAAACTTGGACTAGGAAATTTAATTATCAATTTTCCTTCTCTTATGATGAATTGACCATTAAACCCCTAATTATACAAATACGACATCAAATTGATGAATTGAGAAAAAAGCTTTTGCAGATAGGAGTAAAATATCAAATGACAGAGTACCTATTTTTGGGATTCTGAAGCGGAATAGTTGGGGACACTGGAGCGGGCACCCAAGTCTAAGGTACCTATTTCTTCATAGAATCTGGACCTCCTTCCGACACTGATCAGCCCTGTAACTTCTGTTTTCTGAGACTCAAATGTGGAGGACACTAGAGCGAGCGCCCAAGTCCTGTAAGTGCTCTTGTGTCCTGCTTTCCTTCAGATCACAAATCCTTGATGCCTGCCAATCCTTCTTAGAACTTCACTTTTCCCAAATGTGACACCCGTAACCTGCAATCACAAGACTTGGTTTGGGGGTTGTGGTGTTTAGAGGCTTTCCTTAGTTAAGCCTCGAAGGACACTTAAGTCTCTGAACACTATTGTTAGATAAAGAGTGCATGCCCTTGTGAGGCAGAGGCAAAAACCAAAGGAATCAATGATGAAAACACAATATAATTTCAGTTTGGAGTGAAGCTCTCATGGGAGGAAGATGCTCTTCATTCCATGAGGAAATTGATGCTCAAATCTGCAAATATCAACACACAAAACACACAAGTCTGCTCTTGCAACACAATGAAAGCCTTGAATCACCTTGAGAACACAATAGCTTGCTAGTAATCATTTAGTTTACAAATGAATGCCTAAGCATGCTTATATATACAACTACAAGCACTCCCACCAAGATTTTAAAAATCAAAACTTACCATTTCGGCAAAAGGACCAAATAACCGACACCCAGAAATTAGGGTTGCCCCAAAATAGGGTAGGACTAGGGCACGGGCACCCAAGTCCTCCCCCCTTATTTTCAGTAGGGTACAGCTCAAGGGGTCCACCTAGGCCCAATTTTCCATGGAACCTAGGTCTCGTTCCATCGGGATGCCAAAATATGAACTAAGATGTCCTAAATGCATGCAAAAGACCCGGGAGCTAAACCTTATGAGGGAAAAGCCCCCAAGGGGACATTTTCTAACATTACAATATCTCTCCCTCATCCTTGTGTTGTTCTTGGGATATATCATTCCCACAACACTATCCTTATCCAATCAATCAAATCAACCAATCAATCAACAATCAGTTTTCAGCTTGACAAGGGCAATAACCTTGTTTATTTTTTAATCATTTGTGCATGCATGCTTGGTTGTGTGTGTTATCATTTTACTTGCATTTGCATCGGTCCTCATAGCCTACATACCACAATGGTATCATGGTCTTCCATATCATGGTGCTACATGGTATAGGGTTTCTTGTGACCTATTTTTTGTGTGTCAGTCCTAGGCATTAGATACATTATCACCTTGGTATTATATACCCTGGTGCATAACATCCATTGCTATATTAAATAAAGGATTTCTCAACTCAAGTCAGGATAACTAATCTTCATAATAAACCCATTATTTTCATTTCATCTTTTTCTTTTCTCCATTTTTCTCTATTTTTCTTCCATCATTTTCCATATTTCATCTACCTTTTTCTTCCTCTTCATCTAAATCTACCTGGATCTACTCACAATTACCTCTCCATTCATTTCGAGAGTACACCCATGTTCTTTAATCCTCATATCCTTTCAAGCAGGCATCATTCATTCCACTAATTAATCTACCATTAATTTTTCTACTTGACTAGGGCATCACCATCTCTAATCCAATCATATTCTTGTAAACCAAAGTCTTTTTCTATCCAACTATTCTTCTAATCAAATCAAGTGCTATGTCTTAAACTTCTTTGAAATATTGTCACTTTGCAACAACATCTCAAAGAGGGCCAAAATGTAGACATCTAAAACTGACTTACACATTTCCATGTCATCGCACTTCATCTTCATCATTTTTTAATCTACAGCTATTTATTCTATCCATAGTAACTAACATTTCCCCTATGCATTAATTAAATAAATTCATACAATTTATTTAATTAATCACATTAATTTCCTCTTAACACAAAAAAATAATATTTATATTTTATTTATTTTCCAACATTATCCACTATCTAATGAATTAAATAAATCAATTTATTTAATTCCCCTAATTTCTCTCCCACAATTTACTCCACTAATCCCTCTCAATCAAAATCAGTTAACTATTCAATCAAATGCAAACAAAAGAGTTAACTGTTTGATCAATTTAGTTGATTAATCAATCAAATGAACTAACTATTCAATCAAGTTAGTTAACTCCCTCATCAAATCCTCTCGATTGATTCTAGCCATTGATCTTTCAAGTTATCCTCCACCAGTGATCATCATCTTCAAAAATCTATAAATCTATCCTCATCCAAGTCATTAGGGATCCTCTAAAAATATCCATGAATGTGATATTTTGCATGTAAACTTGTGTTGTTAATTTGTCTCCATACTATCCATTATCACATCTAAGTTATGTTGAATTGTTGAGCAATCCATATACAACCATCACCATCATTTCACCGAAGAACATAGCTTGATCTTGCATATCAAGGAGAAGAGATTGATTAAGTTAAATGTAATTGATTTGTTGTTGAGTTTTCTTTCTACATTTGACCTATTTTTAATTTTTTGAGCTTCAATATTATCTAAACTTTTAACCATAATGTCAAACACAACATCAACAAACTAAAAAAATGCAAGCTTCTCAACTAGAGGAAGATTAAACTAACAACCATTCCCATAACTCAAGAATATACCTAAACCCACTAACCATTCTCTATACTCCTCAAACTAGTCCTCAAAACTGACATACATAGCTCAAGACTCATTCACATGAGAAGATAAAGAAAAATAAAACCATGACATGTACATCTTAAACTAGTCCTTAGAACTAACATCCATAGCTCAAGACTCATTCACATGAGAAACAAAGCACAAATAGATTGTACATGAAACTACAAGTGAGAAATACCTATAAGATCATTCTACCCCAAGTGGACCAAGAGTGGGGGTAAGACATTGTTCCTCCTGAGAAACTCTTTATGTCATATTAATTCTCTATACAAACAATCTCCTCATTTGGTTCATGCTAAACTCATGTCTAGCTCGAGGTGTAGGTTCCACCATCTTTTTGTTAAAACCTCATTAAGAGAGTCATCATTCTAACACTTGATCTCTAATATGCTAGAGATCTCAAGCCTCACCTAAATCTAACTAGTAGCAATAGATGCATAACTGATCTTTTCATGACAAACTCCAACTGGATCTATAAGATCTAGGAGTGACTAAAAGAAAAATGATCATAGCACACAACTAAGTTCATCCAAATCAAGATCAAACCACTTCTAAGTTCCACATATCCATGACCTATATATTTTCTATGATCATGACCCTATTTGTGAGCAAGTTTATCCCATTCATAGGACACTTAATCCTATGCATGCTCACATTTATGATCAAGGTTATATCTATGATCATGAAAACCATGATGATCCTCTTGGCCAAACTTTATCCATTCCATGATCAAGATGATATCTATGATGAAGAAGCTATGCATGAGCACCTTGATCCTATCCATAATCCTATACCTATCCATGAGCAAGATATCCAAATTGCTCCTAGTCATCCTCCATCTAGCCGAATCCATCCTCCACCTAGCCTTATCCATAATGAGAAAACATCTACCTCCCTTGATGAGACAATTGTTCCCTAAGAAAACATAAAAGATCAAATTAATAACTTGGATCTTAGAGAACACAATGCTAATAAAGATCCTCTTGATCCTTCCACATCCACCATCAACCATGTTTCAAGTCCACCATCATATCCACTTGGTCTATCAACCTTCGTCCATGAATGTTCCTCCTTAGGACAACAACAACCTTTGTCCTCCACCTTACCTTCTCCATCCAATAATGAGCTCAAGTCTAGTGTTCAAACTATTGGAAACAAGGTAGATAACTGAGAGGGGGGGTGAATCAGTTATCTTAAAATTTTCTTAACATTCTTTTCTTTTGTTATCTTAATATTTAGTGTTATATCAATACATGAAAGCATATGTAATCATAAGAACAAAAATAGAATCAACACACATAACACAAGGATTTTTTACGTGGAAACCCTGTTAAGGGAAAAACCACGGGGTGACTAACCCAAGATTGTATTCTCTGTTAAAAGAATAAAGGAGTACAAAATGACACTTGCCAATTAGGGCTCACTGCCCGAGCACATTGCTCACAAGAGGCACACTGCCTACAAGAGACTCACTATCTATAGAACTTACAGAAGATAATCAAGTGTTTGAACTAATGAGAAGAATCTACAAATGCAAGAGTTCAATTCCAGTTAGGCACAATATACTGGTTTGATGCACTTCATTCTTCCTCTATTTAATGTTGTTGTTCAGTCACATACTAGACTTGAGTTGATGCTCTTACATTTATCCCTACTTTTCTTTGCACCTTATTACTTCCCACTTTCACACACACACTTACATACTGGAATCCATCTGTTATATATATCCGCATCAAGGATTCTCATCAACTTTCTAGTCGGCAACAAGAACACTCAAGATATTTTCAAGTTACTGATCTGTCTGCTGAATCCATGCTTGATTTGTGATGCGTATCAGAAACATAGGCATAGAAGTCATTAATCATGTCGGCCAACAATGTATAATCCCACAAATTGCTTGATCAACACCTTTTACTCGTCTGGATTGAAGTCTGATACTCTATCGGTCAATTCTTCCTCTGTTTGCTCTGCCTGATTGGAACCCAACACTCAAATGCTCATATCTTTTCCATACTTTATCACCAGAGGATAAATCTCTGGAATACAGTAGTCATCATACCCCTCTTGACTTGTCCAAGTCTACAACTTACTAAGTTACACCATCTGAGAGATCTGGACTTGATTATCAGACCTTATTACATACTCTTCTTGTTCACCAAACCAAAACAGTCTTCAATCTGACTTCCAGTATAGGCATACTATGTATTGTGGATGTGTGGGCTAGACTTTTTTACCATCAATGACAACACTTATGAAGCCACACAGTGTCTCTTGCCAACAATCTCCCCCTTTGGCATTGATGGCAACACTTAGTGAAAAATGGCTAAGTGTCGCAGTAACTCCCCCTTGGCTGATGCTCTATCTTTTGCACTATTTTACCAGAGCTCCCCCTTAGCTGGATTCCTTATTTTTCACTACTCCTCACTCCCCCTTTGACATCAATGGCAAAGGGCAGAATCCGCATACCAAAATTTTGCAAAAATTGTCCTATACATGGCCGCATAAGTATATATATATATGTTATACTTACATATAATTAAGTATATCCGCAAAAGTAGTCTTCAACTGTACAAACTCTGCAGCCCAGCTCTGCTTCATCCTATCCAAAATGGAGATGTGACCACTCAACAAAAATGCATATGCTTCTACCCTTCTTAAATCTGTTGGATCACTAGTCTGGGCTGTGGTCTTAGCATTTGTCAAGGCCTCATGCATTGCCTCTAGCTTAGGGATAATTATCCCTCTGATTTCACCCATTCTGTTCATTATGTTCTTCTTTTCTTTGTCCATCCTCTTTATTTTGTTTATGATAACAATAGCCTGGAATTCTTGATTCATTAGTGAGGAAGAAAGAGGGTCAAAATTCTGAACTAGGCTTGACAGTTTTTCTTCTTGTTCTTTTACTTTCTCCTCAATATCTTTTATTACTTTGGGCCAAGTCAGACAAAATTTGAATAGGTCTCCACCATATTTGAGAGCATTTTCAAGGCTCTTTATTCCAATATCTAGAGTTCGTCTATCATTAGCAATAAGTCCTTGCACCTTAGTGAATCTTTTTCCCAGAAACTCCTTTCGGACCTTTGCTTCTGCTAATTTCTCTAGAGATTCAAAATGAGTGTTGACAGAATTTACCAAAGATTTCAAGTTACCAGATGGTGAGGCTGAAGGATCCTTTTGGTAGGATGGCATGATCTTCTCCAGCATCCCAGATGCAATCTCCAACAGTTCACAATCCTCCATGTGAGATTTTAAGAGTTTTTCTTTTGCTTTGGCTTGAGCAAAAGATGTTATTTTCATTATCTGAACTGGGGAGAGAGAGTCAAAATTCAACGGTCCTTGAATAGCTCAGGTTCATCCAACTCCATCATTTCCCTATTTAAGAAGTTCTTCACTATCTCTATAGTGTCTCTGGCTAGAGATTGGGACTTCTTTGAGATATTAGAAGAGTCATCATTAGTCTTTTCTGCTTGTTCTTCTTCTTTTCCCTTAACCTCTTCTTGAATTTTCTTCTCCTCTCTTCTACCTTTTCCTTCAACTTCAGAGTCTGGAATGTTTGTCATAGCTGCAGTGGGATCTAGAGGAGAGATGTCACCTGTGTTTACTACTTCATTAACTTCCTCTTATAGAATAGAGGATTCTAAGTCCTTAGACTTCTCTTCATCTATTTTCTTTGATCCTTCTATATCCTTGTCAGAGGATTCTTCATTGATTACATTTAATCCTTCAACATCCATGGTAGAAGGTTATTCAACTATTTCTTCTATAATAGGAAGATTAAATATTTTTAAATCAATCCAGATGATATCTTTTGTTTCATTTTCTACTTGGTCAGTTTCTCCAAGCATAAGTTTATTCATTCTCGCCTTACTCTGGAATTCATCCTTACAATCCTTGAAAATCATGTCCATTTGTTTTGGAGTGATATAAGAGAAAACATGAATCATTATTTTCTCCCAGATCTCTAGGTCTTTTGCCATTACATTCTCTTTTCTCACCTCAAGTACCTTTTCTAAGCTCTTAGGAATTAATGATATAATTTCAATGAAGGCTTTATTGTAAATATTCAAGTACTTGACAATGGGCTCTTCTAGAATTCTCTTGTCAGCATCACTGTATGCATCATAAAACTCAGTCACCGGCTGCAGGTTCCCATCCACAGTTACTACCTTGATGATGTTATCAATGGAGAGAGTGGGCTTTTCAACAAATTCCTCTGCCTTCTCTTCCTCATCTTTGCTAGCAGAGAACTTTCTAGATGTTCTCTTCTTCTTCATTTTCTTGATTTCTTCATCTGATTTTGTTTCTTCATCATCCTTATGGCTTGTATATGTTCATGAGGCTTTGGTATTCATTCTCTTTTCACTTTTTTTGGATGTCTTAACTTCTAGTTTGGTAGCTTTTGAGCCTTTGGGAGTGACAGGTGTAGAGCTCTTGGAAGACTTAGTCTGGGAGGAGGCTTGCACTAGAACATTTCCTTTCTTTGTTTCTTGTTTCTCTTTCTCTGCCTTCTCCATTTTCTCTCCATTTGCATCTACAGCCTCCTTTGATAAGCCAAATCTTTGGGCAATTTCTTCAACTTCTTTTCTCACTTTCCTTTTTATCTTCGGTTGTCTTAGCTCAACATGTATTTTTACACTTTGCTCTTGAAAGGTGCCAAACCTTTCTGCTTCAGTGTCCTTGCACTGGCTCAGCAGGTGTTGAATATGTAGCTCTAGTATTTTTTCATCGACCTCATATCCCATATGCATTATCCATATAGTTCTTGGCTCAACTACCTCTATTAGGCATTGATCAGTGTCAACCATAAAGAAAACTATGTCCTTGTATTTCTCAACTATGGACTGTGGGATTCTCTCTCTAGCTTGCATCATGCTCTGGAAGTTCTTGAAGTAACCCCAGAGAGCTGTGTTTTGGGCTTGAGCATCACCAAGTCCATACATGTAATCTCTAATCTGAATTGCAACCAATTTATCATTTTTCTAGACCCAACCATGTGATCCAGGTAGCTCATTCATATAATACAAGAACATACATAGTATTAGGATACCATATTTAATGGAATTCTTCTTATCCTTTTTGATCTTCTGCAAGTTCTCCAACAGCTGATTTAGAAGCTCACATAGATCATTATCTACATCTTCCCTCAGCATTTGATATTCTACATAGATTGTTGTGCCAAACATAAAATTTTTCCTTCTCGAATGATAGATTTTGTAGCTAATTATCATTGAGGGAAACTTGACATCTGGATCTGTGATGTCATCTATGGTCATTGCTCTTTTGTCAAATTTAGATCCAGTGGCTTCAGTTACTGTTTGGTTCTTCACATATTTAAGTGCAGGTAACCCACCGGATGAATGCCGTCCAATCACTGCCTTGATGGCATCTTTAGTTATCTTGAAGGGTCTCATTAGCCACATGAAATTATCATGCATCCTACTTAGAACATATCGGACCCAATCATCTTCTACAAAACATGGAAAATGTATACAATGTCCGAAGTGTTTATCCCAGAGGGCTTTGAATTCAGGTTTGAATTCAAAATTTTCATCTATTGGCTGTTTGTGATAAATGTCCATCAATTTTGAGTCTCCAAATTCTTCAACGTTGGCATGGATATAAACCCTAACATCTTTTACAGGTAATACTCCATGCGGAATGCTAGAAAATGCGCCCAAAGGATCAACTTCTAAAGATTTATAAGGGTCCTTCTTGAATTTAGGTCATGGCCTATCAGAGATCTTGACAACCATTGGAGTAGCCATTTTGCAAGAGATTTTTAGAATGAAGTACCTTTTCACACCTTCGAGTTTGAAGCAGGAGCAACAAATTGCTCGTTGAATTCAATTTTTTGTTGATCTTGAGTGAATTGTAGAATTTTATTTGTAGAGCTCTTCTATTCTCCTTCATGAGTGCAAGTGTGTAAATAATGAGTGAAAGAATCCTTTTATCCTCGTACAAACCCTAATTTCCTTTTGTAATAAATGCACAACTTAAGTTATCCGGTTGCCCTATTTTGAGAGAGATCTTAAATCACTGTGCCAAACTTAGAATCATTGTCAGTGAGGATTGACAATTTATCTTCTTTTCTTTAATCATGCCATGGGTCCGCATATCAAAGTATTTCAATTTTGAATCATACCAGATAGCTGTCGGAACTGGATTAACTTGAGCGGTTAAAATCTTGCAAAACTCCATGCGGATCTTTCATATTTTGACTAAAGGTTATTTAGATGTTTTTCTGAGAACCCTTTAATCCGCAGCATCAGATGTTTACTCCATGTGCCGAATTTAGGCACTAGTTGACTAGCTGGGGGGATTTGTTTTTCTCTATGACTCCCCCTGAGCCAGAGCTCACCTTTTTAGTTTTCAGAAGGAATATCAGCATCGGATTCTGGTGCAGATCCATCCCCAATACTTTTTGTACTCTTCTTTACCCAAATATTTCTCATCTCCTTTTGAATTTCATCTGCATTCACTTTACCTTTTCCCTTATCTTGTTTCTGATCATATTCCACTGGACCTTTTCTATCCTAATTTCTACTTCTGTAGAATTTGGCAATATGACTAGATCTATTGCAATTGTAACATGTAACATTTCTTTGATTATTTGATTGATATCCTCTTGATCTGCATTAATTAGCCATATGTCCCATTCTATCGCATGCAAAGCATCTACCTTTGAATGAATTGTTTATTTGCATATTTTTGCATTCATGAGATTTGTGACCATACCTTTTGCAATTAAAACATTGTCCGGAGAAGGATGGATTATTCTGATTCATTCTCCTCCTATACTGAGTTGCTTTATGTCTAAAATTGTTGCAATTGAAGTAGTATCCATTGAAGGATGGATATCTTTGAGAATTTGGTTGCCTTACTAGAGGTCTTCTAGGCCTGTTTCTTTGATTTCCTGATCCAAAGTTCTTCTGACCGGATCCAGAGCTTTCACCTTTCTCATATCCCAAACCATGCTTATCATCTACCCTCTTTTGTCTTTCAAGAAGAACTTCAAGTTGGGTTGAGCTTATCTTGAATTTATCTTTGTATTCATTTGCAGTTTGAAGCTCTTGTTTAAGAGTGTCTATCTGATTCTCAAGTTGTTCTTCATTGTCTCTAGTTTCTTCAAGATCAGATTCAAGATGCCTAATTATTCTGTCCATTTTGTGGCAGTCCTCTGTTTTCTCCTTGAGGGATTGTTTTAGATTATCTTCAACCTTTCTTTTTTCTTCAATTTCTTGGGTGAATCTCATAACCCCTAATTCCATTTCATGCCTTACCATAATGACTTATTTTGATAGCTTCTCATATAACTTATTTTTCTCATTTAGATCTTCATTAGTATCATTGAATTCACTCTGATTAGCTAATTTTTGAAGTAGTTCCTTTCTCTTTTTCACAAAAATACTAGATTTTTATTTTAGCTCATTTATGAATTCATCAGCTTGTTTGAGTCTTTCTCTCAAATTATTGACTTCAGAGTGGGATTGTGTAAGATCATCTAGGGTAGACTGAAGTTCTTCCTTCATACCATATGCATCCATTGAGATTCCCAGATCTTCCCCAAGATGTTAGGCTTTGTTCAGAGGAACTTGGCTCTGATACCAATTGTTGGAAACAAGGCAGATAACTGAGAGGGGGGCTGAATCAGTTATCTCAAAATTTCCTTAACTTTCTTTTCTTTTGTTATCTTAATATTCAGTGTTATATAAATACATGAAAGCATATGTAATCATAAGAATAGAAATAGAATCAACACACATAACACAAGGATTTTTTACGTGGAAACCCTATTAAGGGAAAAACCACGAGGTGACTAACCCAAGATTGTATTCTGTTAAAAGAATAAAGGAGTACAAAATGGCACTTGCCAATTAGGGCTCACTGGGCTCACTGCCTAAGCACACTGCTCACAAGAGGCACACTGCCTATAAGAGACTCACTGTCTATAGAACTTACAAAAGATAATCAAGTGTTTGAACTGATGAGAAGCATCTACAAATGCAAGAGTTCAGTTCTGGTTAGGCACAATATACTGATCTAATGCACTTCATTCTTCCTCTGTTCAATGTTGTTGTTTAGTCACACACCGGACTTGAGTTGTTGCTCTCACATTTATCCCTGCTTTTCTTCACACCTTATTACTTCCCACTTTCACACACACACACACTTACATACTAGAATCCATCTGGTATATATATCTGCATCAAGGATTCTCATCAACTTTCTAGTCGGCAACAAGAACACTCAAGATATTTGCAAGTTACTGATCTATCGGTTGAATCCATGCTTGATTTGTGATGCGTATCAGAAACATAGGCATAGAAGTCATTAATTATGTCAGCCAACAATGTATAATCCCACAAATTGCTTGATCAACACCTTTTACTCATCTGGATTGAAGTCTAATTCTCTGCCGATCAGTTATTCCTCTATCTGCTCTGCCTGATTGGAACCCAACACTCAGATGCTCATATCTTTTCCAAACTTTATCACCAAAGGCTAAATCTCTAGAATATAGTAGTCATGATACCGCTCTTGACTTTTCTAAGTCTGCAACTTACTGAGTTACACCATCTGAGAGATTCAGACCTGATTGTCAGATCTTGTTACATACTATGTTCTTGTTCACTGGACTAAAATAGTCTTCAATCTGACTTCTGGTATAGGCATACTATGTACTGCGGATGTGTGGGATAGACTTTGTTGCCATCAATGACAACACTTATGAAGCCACACAGTGTCTCTTGCCAACACAAACTACACCTAGTCCCATAGTCCACCGTATACTCCAAAACATGAATTACCAAGGTAAAGGCTTAGACTTTTATGAACAATGTATTTTGGAGCCCATCCATGTCAAGGTCCCTCCACGCTCATATGGCCTTGGATACACACCACAAGGTAAACCATCTAAAGATATTGGTGCTTCCTCCACTTCCTCCATGTATCCTAAGTCCACCACTTTTCATCACAGACCACATCACATACCCAAAACATATGTTGCCATTCCACCTCTATCATCCTACAAATGTCAAAATCATGTGACCATACACCTTCCACCATCCACTTTACCTCCATTGCTTCCAACTCCAAATATCCCTCCATCAACTTTGCCTCCACTTCTACCAACGCCTAATTATCCATTTATCCACAAATTCCCTAAAAATCCTAATCATGACCAAAAAATGCACATATTGTCTAAACATGAAGCTTCCACTCATTCCACCAAACCCATGGGATTTTAAAGCAAAAATTTGGATGCCTCTACCTAAAAAGCCAAATATCCTACCAAAAATCCTAAAGATCCTAATGCCTTAGGGAATCAATGCAAAGAATCAAAGCCAAATACATTCAAAAGGCTATCCAAGACCATACCTCCAAAAGAAAAGTCCAAAACTAAGATGGTTTGGGTACCTAAGCAAAAATCAAGCGAGTCAAATGAGGCATCCACCTCTCAAAAATCCCAACCATCCCCTTCCATCCAAGAATCCCAAAAATGCCATTCCATTAAAATATTCCAAAAATCCCACAAGCAAAACAAAGATCATAAAAATACTAAGTCTATGTGGGTACCTAAATCACTTTATCATCCATATCCTAAGTCTTCATCCCCATTGCCTCTTGCACCACCTTCCAATTAAAAGCTTTAATGTTTATCATGGTGTGTACAACCGTTGGTCATGATTCCCTTCCATTCTGCAACATTCCCACATACCTCCATCTCCCCATCCTTCATCCATTATCCTACATATCTTCCCCATCACCTTCCTATGGTCCATGCTTTTGCATAAACCTTTCATCCATCCTTTTGCTTAAGTCTGACATAATCCACATCATAATCCACTATCCTTCTATGCATAATCCACTAGCCTACCCTTCATGATCCACATCATAATCCACTATCTTCCCTATATAATCCACTGTCTACCTAGTCCATCTCCCATCCACACAAACCATTACCAACATCTATGAGCATTTTGACATGGTCTATGCATTAAGATCACACTCTAATAGGACTATCACCTTTCATGGAACTAGACACTTGAGTCCCTCCTATCCATTGCCCTGGTGAAAACTTGCTTGCAGGCGCCATGTGTAATTGTCATGTTATTCCATCAAAACTAAAAAAAAAATAAAAAGAAAAAAAGAGAAAAAAAAAGTCAAGAGAAATCCCTTCATCCAACGATGAAAACCTGGTAAATAGGTGCCTTGGATAAGTACCATGATGAAAAACTGGCAAATAGGTGTCATGTATAGGTTGATCTTTTATGTCACTTACACTTGGGGGCACCTTGTCTCATCCATCTTATCTTTTCCAATGTATCATTTTCCATCCTATCATGTCCTATCATACCATTTCCATACCATCCTATCCTATCCTATCTTATTATCCTTTGAGTCCATTCATCCTCCCTTCCTCCTTTTGTTCTTGATAAAGACATAGGGCCAAAATGTTGAAATATGCTTTGGTTATCTCTTGATATACCTCCGTCCTTGCCATACAATTATCCATCATGTCATCCTATCCTCATAAGCCTTGTCATGTAAAATCCATCATGTCATCCACCTATCATAAGCCATGTCATGTAAAATCCATCATGTCATCCTTTTATCATAAGCCTTGTCATGTAAAATCCATCATGTCATCCTTTTATCATAAGCTTTGTCATGTAAAATCCATCATGTCATCCACCTATCATAAGCTTTGTCATGTAAAATCACATCATGTCATCCTTTTGTCATAAGTTTTGTCATTTAAAATCCTAAGTCTACTACCTAGAATGGGGCATGTTATTCCTATGTGACATAGTCTTTGGAGATCACATCCTAGCTCCATTATGATGCATACATCCATCCACTATAGCCTATCCTTATATCTATCCATTTATCATGAGCTTTCTGTTCCATGGCCTATCCTTTTACCCATCCATCTATCATGAGTCTTCCATCCCATCTATCTATCATGAGCCTTCCATCACATTTATTATCGCCCATCCTTTCATTCATCTATCTAATCCTACCTCCATCCCTTGCATCTAAACTTGGTTTTTTCCCTTGTCATTGGTATCTAGCACGAAGGCTACACAAATTATAAATTCATTGACATCCCAAAACATTCAAAAAACATAAAAAAAATCACAACATTTCCAAAATCCAAAAAAATTAAAAATTCCAAAAATAAAAAAAATTAAATATTCTCAAAAAATTCACAAAAAAAATCAAATATCCCAAAAAAATCAAAATATTTCAAAAATCCAAAAAATCAAATATTTCCCAAAAATACAAAAAAAATATATCCAACAAAAAAATCCAAGCAATAAGATCATTAATCATCAAACACTCATCACGTCAAATCCATCAAAATCAAATCAACTCAATCAAAATCATATCAATCAAATCAATCACATCACTTCAAATTCTTCATCAATCCAAATCAAAATCCAATCATCAATCAAAAATCTCATCATAAAATAAAATCAAAATCAAATCCAATCATCATCATCAATCAATCAAAACAATCCATCACATCAAATTCATCAAAACAAATCCAATCAAGCCAATCTATCTATCAATCAAAATCACACCAATTCAATCCATATCATCACATCACTAAACGTCCAACCATATATCATTAAACATCCAATCAATCTCAATCAATTCTTCAATCAAATCTAATTCATACAACCATCATTATCAATTAAAATATTTAAAAAAAATCCCAGCAATAAGATCAATCATTATCAAACAAATCCAATCAAATCATCAAAACAAAAATCAAATCAAATCATCATCAAACAATCATCACAATCAAATCAAGCCAATCTATCAATTAATCAAAATCACATCAATCCAATCCATAACATCTCATCAACATCTCTTATCTCCTCAAACATCCAATCAATCTTAATCCATCCATAACCTGATCAATCAATCCACCTTCATCATCACCATCAATAAAACATTATCAGAACTACATCCTATATTTATCGTTAAATGCCTTGATCCCGTGGATACAGGGTATGTAGGCAATCTCGGATATGAAGGAAGTACCCAAATTCAGGCATAAGCGATAGACCACTTCTTGCTTTCATTCTTCTTCTAATCTTCACCAATCATCATCTTCATCCATCTCTCATTTCTTCTATCATACCTCCCACATCATCAATAAACACCTAAAATTCAACCAAATCACATTCATTCAATCATCACTTCATCAATCAATTCTTCCATTCATCCTTATCAAATCAATCCAAGCAATGATCCAAACGCAAGTCATGCTTTATCCATACCAATCAAGTCAATCAATCTTGTCAAATTATCCAATTACATCCTTGGTCTTGATCCTAGCCTTGTTGTAAACCACATCAATCAGTCAATCAATCAACATCATTATCAATGGGATATATCGTTCCCACATCCTTGTGTTGATCTAGGAATATATTGTTCCCTGCAATGACAACACTATCAATCCTTCATCAACACTACCATCATCAATCAATCAATCACTTAATCATTGGTTTACAGCTTGACAAGGGCAATACCTTGTTTATTTTTGAATCATTTGTGCATGCTTGCTTGCTTTCTTGTGTGTGTTATCATTTTATCTTGCATTTGTATCAAATCCATATCTTTCCAACTAATATTCATATCTTGTGTATGTTGGAATAGATTTTTGCATTATCCTTTGCATCTAAGGTCATATCATACCTTTTGTGCATTAGGACTTCAATGCTCTAAGTCTTCTTTCTCATACGTTTAGACAAGGTTGTATTATGTTGGGGCATGAGGCACATCATCACCCTGGTCTTTATACCTTGGTGCATAACATCTAGTGCTATATCAAACATAATGGTTGCTCACCTTCATTGCAGCATAATACATCATTCATTTCTTCTATCCATTCCCTTATCTTTCTTCCTTGACGAATCCATTTCATATTGAGAGCCTACCCGTGTTTGTCCAACCCGCATATCCTCTCGAGGGGGCATCCTCATCTTATCCTTTCCATCATCATCCTATCTTTCCATCACCCCATTCATTTTCTTCTATCCATACCTTAGGTTCTTTGAAATGATGTTACTCGACACAAATCTCATCATCTCAAAGAGGGGCAAAATGTAGACACCCAAATTTGTCCCCAAATTTGTCCATGTCTTGCAACACCTAGTTAAAAACATTACGTAGACATCACGTAGCATTTTGTCCTAATCCCACTCTTAATTCCATTTTATTCCATTAGCCAATTAATTAAATATTTTTTTTATTTAATTAATATCCCATTAGCCAATTAATTAAATAAAATTTTATTTATTTAATTAATTTCCCATCATAATCCCATTTATCCTATCCTAATCCCACTTTCCAATTCATTAAATAAATCCTATTTATTTAATTAATTTTCCAACTAATATCCCAACTAATTCAAATAAAATATTTGAATTAGGTCTTCACCTTTCACCACATTCCAACACTTGTCCACCTCTCACTTGAATCATGTGTGGTAGTACAACTTTCATTTAATATCTTTCACATACACAACTAATAAATGTTTTTGTGTACACAATCACACACAAACTTATTAAATAAAAGTTTTTGTGTACATGGTCACATATGAGCTCTATTCTCCTTTGTACACTTGTCACATGATTACAACTTCCTTCAAGAGTGGGAATCACTAATCGATCCTAGTCATCCACATCATTCATTTAACCATTCAATCACAACCATCCATTTGAACCAACCCTTGCCTATAAATCAACCCCCTCACAATCCATTTGATCATCCACCTTTCATACATCATTATGCTATAGAAGTTAATATGCATTGAGTTAGAGTGTCATTATGTTGTCAAATTGACATTAGAACCTTTGCATCATTCATATTTCATTTAATCTTTTCATCTATCATCTTCATCTTAATATTATGCTACTAAATTGAGCAATCAACATATCAAATCAATCAATCTATCTATCATGCATTCTATCTATTTAAGGTATTGAAGATTTGGATTAGGTAATGCATAGTATTGTTTTATCATTTTCATTTTATCCAAATTTTCATTATATAGTAGTATGGGTATCACAATGTCATGAATAGCTTTGATACATAGTTTTATGTAAGTTCTTGATAGTGATGGTATTTACTTGGTTTGGAGATCTTGGTGTCACTTTGTATTATTGTCAAATGGATGTGTTGATAAGTGGACTTGGAGGATTTTCAGGTCAGTAGAAGTTTGGTCATGATACTTGGAAAGCTTAGTTGTCACGGTTCAGTGGGAGCTTTAGCAATGACTGTGAATTCATCACTTCGTGATGGATGATCTTCTTTAGTGTTGCAGATGTTACTAGGAGGAGCTCTTAGATCCTATTGCTCTAGAAGGGTTCTTTCACATTTGCAGAGGCATTATTTGAAGATATGTAACATCTTGAATGCCATGAAACTCGTGGAGTCTTTGGTAGAGGTGTTGGTGGTGCTTGACAAGTGATGTTGGTTTAGAGTTTGGTTTGTTTTATGTCATGGTATATTCTTGTTGCATTTCTCTTGAGACCATGGTGTGTTCACTTGGAGCCTGGGTTTTCCTAAGGGGAATGGTAAGGTCACGATGCCATGTGTGACTCAATACCACAGTTCAATGGAAGTTGTTGTTAGTTATGTAAGTTCATCTTTTGATGGTGGATGATCTTTTGTAGTGTTTGATGGTGTCATGGACGAACTCTTGGTTTTTTACTTTTATACAGTGAGGGTTCATTAGCATTGTTGGTTTCATTGACAGAGGATGGTTCTATTCATGTGGTTTTGAACATGTTGACATCTTTGGTTAAGGTATCATGTTACGTAGTATGAGATCATGATGTCTTGGTTATGATTTTTTTATCTTGGGTGGTTCTCTTGGTATTAAGTACATTGATCATTTTCTTGATTACTTCATGTCAGTGTAGTGATGCATTTGGAGTTTAGCATGAGATGATTGTTTGTAGGTGCTCATGGATACATGGAGAATAAGGTGAGGCTACATTTCTCTTAAGATGAGAGAAGTGTGTTGAGATGGTTATTCTTGATGAGATTTCACCAGAAAGTCCAAGAAGCCTCCACCTTGGTTGGATGTGAGTTCAACAGAGACCTGTGAGGAGATTGCTCTAGAAGGAGTCATGATGGCTTGCATATCTTGGAGGAGCATTATCATAACCACTCTTGGTCTACTTGACAGTTTATTACTTGAGAGGTATTGCCCATGGTTTTTCTCAGGTGTTTTATGCTTTCTTTCATAGACATGGATCTTGAACTACTAATATATGGTTCTAGAGGATTTGTTGTGAGTGATAGATAGCATGGTTATCTCCTTGGGATTGTATTTTCATTTATGATGATTATAGGGGATGGTAGTGGGATGATTTCCTGAGATGGGAAATGGATTAGTTTGATCTTCTTTGGTTTTAGAGGCTTACATCCATGTTAGTTACATGATACATATGTTATGTTTGATCTTGTTGTTATGGCTTTTCTTTTGGGGATTGTGAAGGAGATCATACTTGACATAGTTGGCACTTAGAGGTGTATGTAGGAGGATTTTCTACATGTATATGATGTGTAGAGTTTCTCTTTTTGGTCCCGGTTATCTACTTGATGATTTGTTTCATACTACATTGGTTTGAGGTTTTGTTGGAGCTATTGTGATCACTATCTTGTGGTCATGTGTTTTCACTTACATTCTTGGGTGATATCGTGGAGGTTCTATTATCTTTTTCCTTTGTTGGGTGTGGAGAACTTGGGAGAGTTTTGGATTGGTGGTGAGAATTGTTCTTGCAGGTTACTAATTTACAGGTTTTGCATATCATTGTGGATGATTCCTTGGTACTATATGTTGTTTTTTACACTTTCTATATGATGCTATTGGTAGACTTGGTTTGCCTTGATCTTTTTCATATTTGCATTATGCAGTGGGAGTTCTTGGATGTGTTTAGTCCTCTTCGACTGGTTGACACATGGAGCTTGTATTTGTAGTTTATGAGTGTATATGTTTATGGCATGAGATTACTATGTTCTTTGATACCTTCAAGGTATGGATAGATTGGATGGATTTGCACTTGTGTGTGTTATTCTCAGTTGCATGGGTTTTGTTTAGTTGGATGTGAACAGTTAGTTTTCTAGTTGTTGTTCTAACTAATGTTTTATCTTGTTTCTGGAAAATTACTTCACGGTTGTGTTCAGGTTGAAGCTCTGAAGTTGATGTTGTTGATGCTTCTATACAGCCTATGAGCACAATGGAGTGGTGGCAATATGTTGTATCCTTTACTGTCAGATGGATCTGTTACTGGTGTCTTGGTTTATATAGTTGTAGATACACCATGGATCATTCCTTTCCTATGGAGGATGGTTGGAACTGTTGCCTAAGATGCACTACAACAATTCCCTGTGATTAGCTCCCTTTTTTGCTCCTTTTTTGCTTCCACCCACTGTTTTAATGTATTTTTCTCCATTTTTTTGAAAAATTTAGCGCTATTTATTGGGATGGCACTATTATTGGCATTTGTTGCACCAACCAGAACAAGTTGATACTAAATTAGGCACTAATTAGCGCCTAATTTAGTGCCTAACTTAGCACCTACTTTAGCTCCTACTGTAGCACCTAATTTAGCGCCACATTTGATGCCTGATTTAACACCTATTTTAGCAATCTTGTTAATGCCTTATTGAGTGGCTTATGTAGCACCTAAATGTAGTGCCTGATGTAGTGCTTATTTTAGTGCCTAATTTATGGTTACTTGGGTTTAGGAGTATTATTTAGGGTTTAGGGTTTATGGTTTTGGGATTAGGGGTTAAGGTTTAGAGGTTTAGGGTTTAGGGTTTAGAGAGAGATAGAGGACCAATAGGGAGATATAAAGGAGATCGAGGGGACAGATAGGGAGATAGAGAGTAAGGGACATGGCCAGAGACATAGGGAGAGAGATTGAGAGGTAGAGCGACAAAGATGATAGGGAGAGAGGGGAGATAGAGGTTTAAGGTTTAGGGGTTAGGGTTTAGGGACATTATTTAGGTTTAGGGTTTATTGTTTAGGGGTTAGGGGTTTAGGTACTTAGAGGTTTAGGGTTTATAGAGAGAGAGAGAGAGGAATGATAGGGAGATATAGAGGAGACTGTGGAGAGAGATGGGAGATAGAGAGTGAGGCACATGCACATGGCCAGGGACATAGGGAGAGAGATTGAGAGGTAGAGGGATGATAGAGGTTTAGAGTTGCTTGGATTTAGGGTTTAGGGGTTTCGGGTTTAGGGTTCCTTGGGTTTGGAGATAACTAGAGAGAGAGAGAGAGATCCTACAGAGAGATAGGGAGAAGGATTGAGAGCCAATAGAGGGACAATATTAGAGATAGGGAGATATATAGCGGTTTAAGGTTTCTCAGGTTTAGGGTTTAGGGGTTAAGGTTTAGGAGCATTATTTAGGGTTTAGTGTTTAGAGAGAGGACCAATAGCTGGGAGATATAGAGAGTGAGGTACATGGCCAGAGACATAGCTGGAAGAGATTATAGGGATATATATGGAGAGTGAGGGACATGGCCAGAGACATAGGGAGAGAGATTGAGAGGTACAAGAATCATAGAGATAGAGAGATAGGGAGATAGAGGTTTAGGGTTTCTTGGGTTTAGTGTTTAGGGTTTGGCATTTAGGGATTAAGTAGGGTTTCTCAGGTTTAGGGTTTATGGGTTAGGGGTTAGGGGTATTATTTAGGGTTTATATATGTTTTAGAGGTTAGGGGTTAGGGTTTAGGGGTATTAATTATTTAAGGTTTAGAGGTTTAGGGTTGCTCGGGTTTAGGCTTTAGGGGCATTATTCAGGGTTTACGGTTGCATGTCAAAAGAAGTCTCTCTCTCTCTAAATCCATCAACCCTAAATAATGCCCCTAATCCCTAACCCCTAACCCCTAAACTCTAAACCTAAGCAACCCTAAACCTCTATCTCCCTTATCTCCCTTATCTCCCTCTCTCTAGCTATCATCCCTCTACTTCTCAATCTCTGTCCCTATCTCTCTAGATCGACATCTCACTCTCTATCTCCCTATCTCTCACTCGACTGTCTCCTCTAATATCTCTCCCAATCTATCTCCTCTCTCTCTCTACGTACCTATCCATCTCTCCCTATCTCTTTCCCGCCTCTCTATCTCCCTATCTCTCTAGTCATCTCTCTAGTGATCACTCTCTATCTCCCTAGCTCTCCCCTATGTCTCCTCTATCTCTATCTATGATCTATGTCCTCTCTATCTCTCTCTACCTAGCTATCTCTCCCTATCTCTCTATGATCTCTTGCTTTTCTTCACTATCATTCCTATATCTTCCTATCTCTCCCTTCTATTAATTCTCCCTCTCCCTTATCGATGAAGGAATTAATGAACAAGAAAACTTATAGGACTGACTCTCTCTCTCTCTCTATCTCTCTCTTCATCTTTGTCTCTATCCATCTCCCTTATCAACAAAGCAAATGGAAACAAGAAAACTAGGACATGATTAAAAGAGGAATGAGAATATAAATTGGCAGCCGGATGAAATGAAAACAAGCTGATAAAACTAAAGTTCATTGGATGGGAAGAATGATGAGAGTAGAGGTGGAAAATAGTAAAATAGGAAAAAATTTGTGGGATCTAAAGGGAAATTGAAAAGGAAAAGGAAAACTAGGAAAGCTAGGAAAAGGATTTAACTAGCTAGGAGATGGTAGATAATATATAGGTTAGAGAGAGAGAGAGTTGGGGTTAGCGGTCAGGGTTTAGGGGCATTATTTAGCATTTATGAGTTTAGAATTGCTCAATTTTAGGGTGTATAGTTTACTAGGATTTAGGGTTTAGGGTTTATGGTTTAGGGGTTAAGGTTTAGAGGTTTAGGGTTTAGTGTTTAGAGAAAGAGGACCAATAGGGAGATATAGAGAGTGAGGGACATGGCCAGAGACATAGGGAGAGATATTTAGAGGTAGATGAATGATAGAGATAGGGATAGATAGGGAGATAGGGAGATAGAGGTTTAGGGTTGCTTGGGTTTAGTGTTTAGGGTATAGGGGTTTGTAGTTTAGGATTTAGGGGTTTAGGGTTTATGGCGGGTTAGGGCCAGGTTAGGGCTTAGGGGCATTATTTAGTTTTATGGTTTAGGGGTTAGGGGTTGTAAGGAAATGAGTGCAACTTAGAATGAACATCTAAGAACAATGGTGTCTTTGGTAACTTTAAATTTCATTATATTACCTCAAAAACACTCACAACTATGCCACAAAGCATAATCAGACATAGTTCATTTCCAACATTAACCCTTAGAGGAAAGTACAAGCAACATTAATGAGTTTCAACAATAAGCATTATATAATTTCAATAATAGAACCATTAAACATGAAAGATGGAACATAAGAGATGAACATAGATTTACATGGGGAAAACCCTTTCGGGTAAAAAACCCCACACTCCAAAAGCCCAGATCACCATTGTATTATTCAACAACAGAAAATATAGTTACAATACAATTTAAGCACTAAGCCCTTTCATGGAGATTAACATCCTGTTCCATCTGGAGATTATTCGACAATCACTCCTCTTCTCTTTATCTATCTCTCATCACACTATCCTCTGTTACCATGCGTTAATATATCACATTACAGAAGAGAACATTTGGTTTGACTACCATAACGGACTAGACAGTTACAAAAGGCAACCATTCAATTGACAATATTTGTGATATGCATTGCTAATACAATGTTGGCTTTTCTATCCTTCTGCCATGTTAAGGAGGCCATGTCACCACTATCAAACCATTCCTAGCACCCTAGCTCAAAACCATTTCCATGACTGTTCAAATTCATGAGACCTCAATAGTCCCACATGCACCAGTCGACAGCTAGTTTTACCGTTTATGTACACGACCACGAGATAGTTAACTGTCGGCACTTTTTCTACCGACGAGACCAACAGTCTACAATTAATGACCATCAAGAAGACCCTAGCCAATGTCACATCAGAGTGACCACAACCAGCAGAGTGACTTTTCCAAATAGTGCTGATAGTTATAATCTTGCCGATCCATAACCTCCATCGGAAAGACAAACCATTGGAATGACCTTTCAAAGCCAGACCAACAACTATTGTTACATTGATACAAAGCCTTCATCGGAGTGACCTAGAGTGCCAGAGAGTCTCATAGCGACATGTCAGGTCTTGCCGATGTCAACCTTCATCAGAGTAACATGAAGACCCTGTGAGACTCTTACCGAAGTGTCATGTCCCACCGATGCCAAGCCCTCATCGGAGAGACACAAAGCACCGGAGAGACAACTTCAAGTCATGCCGATCTCACAAGTCATGCTGATACACTGCACCAATCCTATCATTCCATCATTGGGAGAACGTAATGGGTTTCAATCGAGGCCCGCGGTAGAGCGGCAAGAGGAGAATGTAATGGGTTTTCACCCCACTATCCCACAACGGTCATTCATAACATTTGCGGCTGGGCAGTAAACATAAGGACATTAGGTAATAATTTCTTGTGGTCCTACAGGGGTCAATCTAAGCATTTGCAGTCTAGTGGTAAAGGATGAAATAGAAGTGTAGTGACTGTAAGCCACTCCTATCTTGCAACGGTCATTCATAACCTTTGCGGGTGGGTGGTAAATAGATGGACATCAGGTAATAATCTCCCATGGTACCGCAGGGGTCAATCTAAGCATTTGCAGTCTGGTGGTAAGCCCCCTCTATCCAGCAGCCAGTCTAGTCGAGCCTTGCAGTGACATGGTAAAATAAATAAATAGCAAGCACATTCAATGCGGGGTTGCGGTTATCAAGAATTACTGTCAAATCTTGAGAAAGGAATTGAATGCTGAGATTTCATGATCTCGTGGCATGAACCAGAGTAATGGTGATATGATGAACTCCTTGGCCGAATAAGATTTGAAGATTTCTTGGCATTTTCTCATTTCAGAGAATTTCCAACTTGGAGAAGGTGCAACTCAGCTCAGTGTGTTTTTTCTACAAACTGTAATTGACCGGGTAAGTTCATTCCTACACTCTCTGATTAGAAATTGGTGTATATTTCACTCTATTTTTTAGTTTCTGGTACTGGGGGTTCTTGTAATTACATCTTTTGTTAATATAAAATTTCTCTTTTAAAAAAAGTCTAGGGCTAAGCTTTTGTGTTATACGGTAGGGGGTTGTACTCTGTTCTATCTCTGCTACTTGCAAAGTTCCCCAATTTGACTGTGATGCTGACCGAAGATACAAATCCTATTCTTATCCATTCTTGAATGGGTTTATTTTTAATTTTAAATACTATTCTTTTATTCCTATGTCTACCTACATTAATTGGCCATGTCAAGTTCATTTGCTCTTTCACTCTATTTTTAGTTGCTGGTATAGTAAGTTGAATTTTAAAAAACCCTAGCATGTTCAAGTCATTAAACATGGCACCCAAGATGTTTGAGTCTTCTAGTAAAGGTGATGAGCATGTAGTTCCCAAGAAAAGACCACTTCAACAATCTCTACTAGAACTATTCCCTCAGTCCATAAACAACGGTCCAAAGAAGATGTTCATAGATGCAGTAGAAGGGTATCAGGATGCTACAATCCCTATCTCTGGGTGGGATTTGTTTTGGTATTTTTATGCAAAAAGGGATGGCAAGGGACCAGTGGGAAATCCATGGAAATTGGATTTGGCAAAGTTGGTGGTGCCCATTTTATTTGTGGATGTGGAATTGATTAGGGTACTAGGACAATTTTACCATCCTGCCACTAAAACAATCAAAATGCCAAATGGATTGCCATTGGTGATAGTAGACAGGAATGCCATTGTTGACTGTTTTATGTTGAACAAGCAAGATCTCACTCAAGTAGATTTGCAGAGATTTGAACGAGTTTATACAAGCTTGAGGAAAACACTTAGGAGAGATGAATTGCCAACATATATGAGAAGGGGGGCCAACAACAGAAAAATTGAGATTCCATCAAATGCTATTGATCCTTTCCCCATGGAAGAATTTACTGTATATTTCAAGAGAACCTATTTTGCACTATGCTAGGTCTTGGGAATTGACACACAAGGAAGAATGCCAACTAGCCTAATGATGATGGCTATGAAAATACAACATCAAGAGGTGAACGCTGAATACAACTTTGCATCTCATATTGAGAAAAAACTGCAAGAAGGATTCTTCTATGTGAAGGAGAACAAGCAACCCTTAGATTTCAAATTCTATTCTTTATTGTGTCACTTGATTTGTATCAGAACAGAGGGAAATGGTCAAACAAAATGGATCTGAGTATGGTTGGTGAGAAAGGACAAAGATTGGCGACTCAATTTTGGTGTTATAAGTGGGATTCCTGTTGCCAGAATAGTGACTACATTGTATTTCATGATTTGTTTGTTGTCAAGATATTGAATTCTCTTGGTATGTAGTTTCCTAGGTTGACTAAGGAAGTCAAGGTAATGTTGAGGCTGCTTGCACACAAACCAGAGCAAGGCCACAACCGTAATTTTGCTGATTGGTTTTTTATGTCAGATCATACTCTAATTAGAGTGTATGGTTGCCCCCAGCCACCTCACATATTGCCAAAATTTGTATCAGACAGAATTGTATTCATGGAGTTTATGTCGCAAATGATGTGGATGGAAAAGGAGGTAATGAAAAGACAAAAGAAAGGTACATTTCTATCTGATGCTATAATTTTTGGTGATTGGTCTATTGGCTCTGACACTCTTGAAAATTTGCAAGCCTTTTTAAAGGTGAAATATTCTTTGAAATTGGGTATTGAGAGGAATTGTGACCCTGAGGCTCATATGAATCTTGTGAGACAATCAATTCTGACTAAAATGGTCATATCCCATCAGGTCCTGTTTGATGAGGATGTGATAAGAAATCTCATCACTTTTGATGAGGTATACAGTAGGAAGAGAAAATGGGATATCTTGAAAAATATTGAAGATGAAAAGAAAAAGCAGAATCCCCTATTTCTTGGATTCTTTGTTGAAGAAAAAGACCCTCTGAAGAGAATTGATGCAATCATTGATAATTTTGAAAGTATTTATGGTAAATCTAAGAAGCAGCCTCCTAAGGCTACTAAACTTCCAGTGAAAAGGTCTGTAGGGATTGAGATTCATGAGTCTACTCCTGATGTTATGTTAGTGCAAGATCCACATGTCTCAAAATCACCACTAGCAAAGAAGCAGAGGACAGAAGAGGTATCTCCACTTGTCTCCTATGAAATGACTAAAGAGGTGGGGGATACTGATGAGGTGGCTAACATCTTGAGGCACATGGGAGATGAGCAAGAGGTTGATCAGCCATTGGTTGGTCAACCCACTGATGCACATAAGCCTGAGGCTAGGAGGGGTGAGCAAACCCAAGCTGAACTAGAGTTGGAGGAGGATGAAAGGATTATAGCATCCATGAGGTTCATAGAAAATGACAACTTCATCAAAACTCCAGAGTTTAAGGATTTTTGGCTAAAAATGAAAATGAAACAATATAATGAAAAAGTTGCAATAAATAAAATGGGTGTTGATGAAACACAACATGATCAAATCATTACATAAACTTTCAAAGAACTGAAAGTAGATGAAATTGATGTGAGTCTAGAGGAGGCAACACAAATGGTTTTGAAAAGTAATATGCTCATCATCCCTGGCCTTGAATTGAAAAAGGTATTTTTTCTTGACCAAGTTAGAAGTCAGGATGATCCACAACTGGTTTCAGAATTTGATTATGAAGATG
The DNA here is from genome assembly GCA_027924645.1 of Cunninghamia lanceolata. Lineage (NCBI taxonomy): Eukaryota > Viridiplantae > Streptophyta > Pinopsida > Cupressales > Cupressaceae > Cunninghamia > Cunninghamia lanceolata. The sequence continues at coordinate 10,050,305 of BSBN01000883.1, forward strand.
GCATAAGAGGATGTGGTTTTAATCCAAAGATAGAGATTCTTGCAATCTAGACTACTCAGAAGAATACAAGAAAACCAAGATTGATTGATATTGTTCAAGAAATGAGGGGTACAGCTTTGGTAAAGACTTTACAAGATACATCAGCAACAGAAGCAACTACTCCCAATGTTCATACTACTATGTTTACTCATGCTATTGTGAAGAGGTTAGAACAAAAGCTAACAAATTATGAGAAAACTCAGAAAGTAATGAATGATGAAGTAAACAAATTGTATTTTGAAAATGTGAAATTAAAGAAACAATTGCAAGCTGTGAATTCTTCTCAAGGTCAAGCCATTGTACCCTATCAACCCCCTGTGCCACAAACAACCAGTGATGTCACAATGTCTATTGAAGAATTTAATGCAACAAGATTGAAATTTGAAAAGGAAATTGAAAGTTTGAATAAACAAAATGAAATGAAAAAGAATGAGGCAAAGATGAAAGTTTTTGAAAATTTTGAGAAAATTTTGGAGCATAGAGTAAACTTGGTTGTGGATAAGCTTGGGAGTGTGCATGATTGCTACTCTTCTTTATTTTAGGCCATTGAACAATTGAAGATAAACTTTTTTTTTTTGGATTTGTTGTTTAAAAAATGGTAACCCTATCATCACAATTTGGTTACGATGTACTTAGTAGTGCAAAGGAATATTGATGCCCCTACAGCTTTGAAGCCCACTGAGAAAATAGTCAAAATGATCATTGATGATTACTAGTATGTGAATGGGGAAAGCTAGAAGATGCAAGCACAGGTTGAATCTTTTACTACGTTCAAGCATAAATTTATTCCTTTCATACTAACAGAAGAAGAGAAAATCAAAAGTCTTGACACATAGAAGATGGAATTCGGCCAAACAATATTCCAAGTTATGGTCTTTTGGAGAAGGATGGAGATGTCAGCATTCTCAATTTCAACATGATATTGGACCGAGTAATTGTGTTTGATGCTGGGTATGCAAAATTTGTGATGGATGTCAGAGCTTTGCTTGATAAAAGATGGAAAGATCACCAGAAGAACTTGCTTCAGATTCAGGGTTACCAATGGTCTGGTGATTTTACAATATATAAATTAGAGGAGAAATATCCTAGAGATGAATCATCAACAACACAGGTTGAGGTGCAAAAGAGCAATGAGCCATATGATGGCATTAAATAGCACCACCACATCTTAAATGCTCTATTTTTGTCTCTTTATGTTTTCTTCATGTTTTCAAAATGTATTCAAATATATTTGAAAATCTAAATTGGACTTATAAAAGACAAATATTGCAATATCAAGGGTTAGGAATACAAAGAGCCATTTTGAATGTGAAAGGTCTAAAGCTTATTGCTTCCTTTATAAAAGGAAATCAAGACCTTACGACTTGGAATCTATCTAGGATTTTGATTTTTTGAAAGGGACATTGCACTGCCTATACTTTGAAGCAAATCAATATAAATGTTGCTATTCTCTGGTAGTCAACTTTTGGTTATCATTTGTTTGTTGAATTGGATTGCTAATAATTTATCCACAAAAATTGACACAAGACTGAAATGGGTACCTAGAAAGGTTGATATTTTTCTCACAAAAGACTAGGAAATGCTCACTGTGATATATGTGTGGAAATAATTGCACCGGGACAGAAGGTAAATGCGCAACAAGTTGGAATATATGTGTAATTCTGGTAAACAACAAAAGTGCAGGAATAGGCAATAAATGTGCAGCAGGCTGAAATGTATACACACCTCTGTGGGACAGATGCACAGCTCTATGTTTTTGACTGATTTTGTAATGTTTTTGACACATTTTTTGATGTTTTTTGTTTCTCGGCTGAATCTTGGTCTTTTTGATCTAATTTTTCAATTTATGGCAAGTAAGACACAGCAAACACAAAGAATATTTTCATGGTTTTTGATCTTTTTTTTAAAGATTTTTATTGACTTTTTTGACTAAAAACAGGTACAAATCCTAGGATGTTAGGGATAATATAAACTGAATTCTCACTGTTATGTGAGGCATCTTTAGGAGGTGATAATCACCCTTCCCAGTACCAATTTATAGGGGTTCTTGGCCTCTAAAATAATGGATAATTAGTAAGTGCAACCATTCGAGTGGTTATCTCCCAGCCTTCAAGGGTTATGCCTTGGAGGGTTTTGGGGAAGGTTGGCTATCGGTATAACTTAACAACACTCGTTGTTTGAAGCTTTCGCTCCAAACATAATTCATTTATAGTGGCTAGGCAGAGCTTGGCTTTAGCTTGTTACAACTTAAGGTCGTTCCTACTTGGACGAAAGGATATCCAAGGGCAGGCCTCTCTAAAGGTTAAACATGCAAAATAATAGGTTTGGCATTCTAGTCACCCAAGAAAGGGGAGAGCATAGGCCTACTATCATTCTGAAAACATAGAAGACAATGATTCTTTTCCCCTAGTTAAAATGAAAAAGACTAAATGAGTTAAGCTACTTGGGCACACACACAATTTGTTAGCTTTGAAAGCAAGATAGCAATGGTTCAATTTTATCCTCCTAGCATTGGGACTATATTCAAGTTGTTAATGCAACAAGATCAAATTACAATCCTCCTAGTTAGAGCTAAATGAGATTTGCATGAACGATTCAATTACTTTCCTTGCTAATTAAATCTAGAGATGAGTTAACAAATGTAGCTATATGACTAAACCAACCCCTAACCTACAAGTAGATCAGAGAATATTCCCGTGAGAAGTGTTAAGCATTAGTAAAATCACAAGAAAAACTTAAAAAATCACTGTCAGGATCATATGCACAGCTACAAAGATCAAATGCGCTGAAACAGGACATAGATGTGCAGAATTACACATGCACAGGAACAGAGTTCAAAAGTGCGGAAACATAGAATATATGCACATAAAGAATAGATACGCCACTTCAGAGCATAGATGCGCAGCTTTAGGGGGTATATGCACTGAAAGATTAGATGCATTGAAACATATAGTAGATGCGTGTTAGAACTGATCAGATGTGTAGAATCCTCGTGTATGGAACCTTGCACAAAAACTCATTTTTGGGGGTTAAATTGGGGCAAGGCCCCATGGTGGGTGCCAGAAATGTTACCAAAAAATGTGGAACAATATCGATGTATTAATAAAATCCAATAACTCAATAGAAATTGCAAATAACAAAGATTTATCAACAAAGAACAAAACCTTGCAAACCTTGTTACCTCGCGGCTTCCATTGTTCACCTAATCTCAATCGATCTTTGTATGTGAATGAAGCCCTTAGAAAGTGCACTTCCTTACTTTGTTCTTCAAGATGACAATGGAGAGATGGATATGATACTTCTTGTAATGAAGAGGAGCTTCAATACAATAAAAAGGGTGATCACAAGCTATGGATGGATTTGGGTGCCAAAGGTGCGCTGTTAATTCTACAGAGTAAGTTTACTAAAAGCTTGGATGATTAAAATGGAGGAATAGGGTTGTATTTATAGAGTTGTGAGAGAGAAGATCAACGGTGTAGAAAGAATAAGAAGATTGACGGAGGAGATAAATCTAGAACTCATGACAAATGTGCACACAACACGTGTCACATAGAAAGTTGCTTTATTTGAGTTAACTGCTTTCATGACAAAAATAAGATTTGCTTTCATAAATTAGAATGATTTTTTCTAATTTAAGAGTTGTTAATAAAAACAAGATTGTTTAAATCAATTGACTCAACTTGAGATTTTCTTTTGCATGATTTGAGTGAAATTAAAAAATAAATTATTTAATTTTGTGTGCATGAAGAAGAAGATTTATTTTTAGAAGATTTGGAAGATTTTTGAGGAATTTAGAAGATAAGAAAGCAAATTAAATAAATAAATTTATTTAATTGTTTGTGCAAGATAGACGAATAAATAAAATATTTTATTTTTAGAAATTGAGAGAATTTAAATAAATTTGCATGATTTATTTAAATTTGGAGGAACAATTTGATTTAATTAAATAATAAAAATTATTTAATTGTTTGGAAGAATAAAGTTGACTTCGATGAAATTAATTAAATAAAAGGTAATTTATTCAATTAATGGTAGGAATATGAATCAAATAAATAAATTGATTTATTTATTTATTGATAGAGGAATTAAATGGAATAAATATTAAGAATATTTATTTAGATAGAGTCGTGTCATTTTTAGGTGTATACACAAACATTTACAAAATAGGTCTTGACCTAATACAAAATTATGCTAAGGAATTATAGTATAGATGTATGCGGATCACACCACGCCTTAGCTGGGACTCAAACATGATCTTCCACGCCACAACACGCTTCCATAATCTTGAAGGGATCTCTACAATCACTGGAATTATCCAAGTCGGCTAAGACTGGTTACACGCTATGTTATCTGGGAATAATCTTCAAACACGATCTCAATTCCTTAATGTGGACCAATGTAAAGGTAAGAACATGATCAGGAGGTATCCACAAGCACGTTGAAATCACTAGGAGCAACTGTACAAACTCAAACCACTTTATTCATGAGATTCTTTACATCGGAGCACATAAACTTCACTATCTTCGACTGTCATAAATGAAAGATGGCTTGCGGACCACTAAAAGATGAACCACTACAATTGTAGGCACTTATCATCATCCCAAACTTCCCTCTAGAACCACAGAGAAAAACACTTTAACACGAAGGAATGCGGAGGAGAATACTTTCTCTTAGGCACCAGTGAATAATCAGAAAAAGTAGATTTTACTCTGGTGAATGTACCTCACTCAAATATTCATACCAAATTCTCAAACTCAAGATTTAGCATCTTCAGCCATGCTTCTAAATATCTTCCAATTTGCAGACCAAGATCTTCAGTTAGCAAGAAATGCGGAGCAATCTTCTGGACTGTTCTTCAGAATGCAACTCATTGTCTTCATTGTGATTCACTATTTACTTTCTGATTCTTCCAGAGAGGCCAATTTTCTCAATAACCTCAACATGCAAATCTTCTAAACAAGTAATAGAATAGACATAGTTGACACCAATGACAACAAAGATATGTTGAAAGTAATGACAACACCGATTAGGCACATACTTGCAACAAATCCACTATCCACTCCATTTCCATCTCATACAATCATCTACCAACATCCATGTGCATCATGACACTCAACATGGCCCATATACAACAAAACATCCAAAATGGGACACTACTACTGATGAGACCATAAACAATCTCATCTATTAGCTAAATAAAAGCATGTATTTTCACAATTAGTGCCATTGCATGTCTGAATGATATTGCAGGATTTGCCTTGTAATCAACAATTAGTATACTAAATAATAAATTCTATCAAGTTGTAGTGCTAGAAAACATCCTAGAAAGAAGCACAAAAAGAGGAAGTTAAAAATTTAGTCTCAATAAAATGGTGATATCTCTGTCATTTCTTAATGAAATTCAAACTTTTGAACTGATATAGAAATATAGGAACAAGAGGAATAAAACCCAGAAAGAATTTGAGATAGTTCATCAAAATAAGTGAGTAGCTTGTGACAAAAAGTGACTAAAATAAAAGTTGTGTGATAGAAGGCAACGAGATTAAAGGAAGAATATATAGTTTGTCTCCCCAAGAATAGGATCCCAGATCCACATTCTTGGTAGATTGATTAAGAATAATAATTCTATAAATTAATTGTAAACAAGAACTCAAGATGGGGATAGTTTTATGAAATAATATAGTTCAGTCTTTTAGTAGCAATAGTGCAGTTTGTTTGTAGTTTTCATTCCTTATTTTATTTTCCAGCAGTTTATCCAATCCTTGTTTTGATTTACATTTCAAGTATTTCCATTTACAAGTTCTTAGCTTAGATTTGATTGTAGCAAAGTTTAATTTGATTCATGCATTTACTTTCAATTCTTTTTGTAGAAAATACTGTCATGCAAAGTATTTTTCTCCCTTTTGCATATCGCCATGGACACTACCCTAGATTGACATTTATAATTAAATGATGAGGACTATAGTGACCCTCATCAACTACCTTTCTATGGAAACATACACTTGAGTCCACTCTCTCTCTCTCTCTTAATTCTTTCAACCACCACTCCTATTCTTAAAAAATAAAAAAATAATAATAAAGAGAAATCATTTGTCCAATGGTGAAAACCATTTCATGGCACCTTGGATAAGTATCATGATGAAAACTTGGCAAACAAGCATCATGTGTAATTTGATTAGCTATGTGTCTTACACTTGGGGGCACATTGTCTCATCTATTCCATCCTATCACTTTCATCCTATCATCCTACCCATCCATTATATATGCATACCTATTCCATTGAACAATCTGTCCTCCCCCCTTTGTGATCTTGGTAAGAACATGGGAAAAAATGTTGAAAATTGCTTTGGACATCTCTGGATATATCCAATCTTTTCCAAATAATCCTTTCACCCTATCCTCACACGCATTGTAATGCAAAATCCTTAGTATAATAACTATAGTGAGGTATGTTATTCCTATGTAACATAGCTCATGGAGATCACATCCTGAATCCTTCATTTCATCCCCCATGCACCCTCCATCCATCAAATCCTCCTATCCCATATATCCCCAATCCTCCTTTCATCTTTTCCCTTTGACTTGGTTTTCCCTTGTCATTGGTATCCAACAATGAGGCTATCCAACTGCAATCCAATGCAGCCATCTCCTCAACAAATGAAACCATCCCATACTAAACACAAAATCCAAAAAAATCAACACATCTCAAAAATCTAAAAAAATCAAAAACATCCCAAAAAGTCTAAAAAAATCAAAACAACCCAAAATCCAAAAAAAAATCAAAACATACAAAAATCCAAGTAATAAATCCAAATGCAATTCATCCTTAATCCATGCCAATCTAGTTAGCAATCTAGTGAAATCATCCTATCGCATCCTTTGGTCTTGTTCCTAATATTGCCATCAACCCTATCAATCAATCACCATCATCAACGGGATATATCTATCTAGGGGAAAATTGGATTTGTTAATGTTCTAGATTTTAGATGTTTAAATCCACCTCTCCACTATACATTCAAGGATCTAGGGTCGAGTGACGAGCACTATCATACCCTAGGTTACTTACAAATGTAAGGAAACTTGGATTAGGGAATTTAATTATCAATTTTCCTTCTCTTATGCCCAATTGACCATTAAAACCCTAATTATGCAAATACAGCAACAAATTGATGAATAACAGAAAAGGCTCTTGCAGATAGGAGTAAAATACCAAATCACAGAGTACCTATTTTCAGGGTTCCGAAGTGGAATAGTCAGGGACACTAGAGCAGGTGCCCAAGTCCAAGGTACTTATTTCTTCACGGAATCTAGACCTCCTTCCAACATTGATCAACCCTGTAACTTCTATTTCTGAGACTCGGATGCAGAGGACACTAGAGCAAGCATCCATGTCCTGGAAGTGCTCCTATGTCCTTCTTTTCTTTAGATCTTGAATCCTTGATGCTTGCCAATCCTTCCTGTAACTTCACTTTTCCCCAATGCAACACCTGTAACCTACAATCGCAAGACTTGGTTTGGGGGTTGTGGTGTTTAGAGGCTTGCCTCAGTCAAGCCCTGGAGGACACTTAAGTCGTTGAACACCGTTGTTAGATAAAGAGTGTGTGCCCTTGTGAGGCAGAGGCAAAAACCAAAGGAATCAATGATGAAAACACAATATAATGTCACCTTGTAGTGAAGCTCTCATGGGAGGAAGATGCTCTTCATTCCATGAGAAAATTGATGCTCAAATCTACAAATATCAACACACAAAACACACAAGTCTACTTTTGCAACACAATGAAATCCTTGAATCACCTTGAGAACACAATAGCTTGCTAGTAATCATCTAGTTTACAAATGAATGCCTAAGCATGCTTATATATGCAACTACAAGCACTCCCACCAAGATTTTAAAAATCAGAACTTACCGTGTCGGCAAAAGGACCAAATAATGATCATAAACTAACACCCAGAAATTAGCGCTACCTCAAATTAGGGTAGGACTAGGGCGCAGGTCTCTGTATATATTGGGAAACACACACGCAAGACAGAGAAAACCTCCAAAATGTAGGAAGCACTACCTGAGGGCACTGGTCTCTGCATATGGGGTAACAGACATGCCACACAAAACAAGCATGCCAAAACACACATACTTGAAGACACAGAGGAAACACTGCAGACAAGCAATGGAGTGTACCTATTTCTAGGTCCAACACCATCTCAGGCACACACCGTTGATTGCGCTTCGCCACAACAATCACTGAAAACATGCTTAAGGGTTGAGTTAGTCACAGAACCGCTCCCTACCTTCGTAGAGGAATTTTGAAAATGATAGGATGATGTAATCTGCTCTGAGAAATACACCATCCCCACCTCCATAGAGGGTTTAAGATAAAAAGGATATACGTGATATCCTGCCTCCGTAGAGGGCTAACATGATTTATTGATTGATTGCAAACAAACTCGGGATGCACGATGCACTACCCTAGGGTGCAAGTCTTTGCATCTGAGGTCAAACACATTGCTAACATCTATAACATATAGCTTACCTTATATATGCCCCCACCTTAAGGTGGTTGATATCAATTATCGATATCAAGCACTTTAAGGTAGGAAGAAAACACACAAGGGAACACTAGCTTTCGCAAAGCCCATGCCCCCTGGAGGTGACATGTACTTTACGATTTCCAAATGTTCCCACAAACACATCCCTACAAGAAACATGTTAGTGTCTATGAAATCATGATAAACAACAACATCAATGCATATGATTAACCAAACAAAGAGCCAAGGTTATACAATGAATCTGGAGTTCCAGGATAACTGTAGGACTATATCATGAAGCTCTCTAAATTGAGTACTGCCAAGGCTAGATTCAAAGGCAAACAAAGGTGCACGGAGCAACAATATTGTTAAGGTTTGTAAATGCAATAGAAACATCATAAAATTTACTACGCGGAAAGCACAAGTGCTTCCACTAGCCAAGCGTCAGATAAGATATACAACCCCACCATCATATTAAGATCTAAGTCCAATTTTTTATTGCTCTCGAATGGGACACTAGGTTTGCATCAGTGTAAATGTTTGTCGTCATCTGCTCGCTAGATGGAAACACTAGAGGAAGGGAAACAATAAATAAGAGAGGAGAAACAAGTGTCTTAGGGAAAGTCACGTAGGAGGGTGCACCCAAGTCACCAACTGTGACACTATGTCCATAAGACACAACACTCAAAAATGAAATCAAAGAGAGAGCAATTTAGAAGAATGATGATACAAATAGAGGAAGGTCACAACAGAGGTGGTCTCCTAGTATCCAGAACCTTACGAGAGAATCTGATGTCATCCCAGGAGGCCTAAACAACATATAACACATCATGGGAGATGCACATCACAAGAGAGATAAAGGGTTAGAGATACTTACCTGTAGGATCTTTGTGCTAGAAGTCATCAGCAATTAAATCATTTTCTTTCCAATTGCAAACATAAGGTACCATTGCCAAGTCTTTGTAATTATTCTTTTGTTCATTCTTAAATGCTTCTTGGTTTGACTCAATGTTAGGTGGAATATTTTCTTGTTGAAGTTCATTATTACACATATCCACTATTCTCTTAGGTGGTGGGAGAAGCAAATTATTTTGAGTGATCTCAACATCCATCCTTGAGGGATCTAATGTGAGAGACTTCTCCTCATCCACTACTGCTACATCCTTAGTGATGTCCAAATCACTTGAATGTTTAAACAAAGGAGGGACATTAAAGGTCTTCTCTTCCTTAGTGAAATCAAAGGTTTGTGAACAATCAACTAAAGGAAGAAGGTTGATGGGATGATCCATAGAGGTTTCATGCACTATGATAGTGAGAGAGTTTTTATTGTTGTTAGATGAAAACTCATTATCGACCCATGGAATGTTCTTTGTTAAAGGAAGCTCCTCGTTCACCAATGCTTCATCTTGGCCAGGGAGAGCAATGGAATGGGAAGGTGGTGGTATGATGGTGAGAGATGTATCAATGAAATCATCCTATTGTACCAAAGTGTCCTCATGAGGAGGAACAACTTTGGGAGAAGGATCATAAGGTAAACCAAAGTTATCATCACATGTTTTAGCAATAGGTGTTGTAGTGGAATGTTCCATAAAGTCTTCTAAGGCTTCATCTAATATCTTGAGGTCATCACTAGTATATATACTATTAATCATGAATTTAGTGAGATCATCCAATATCCAAGGGTATATTCCCATGAAGTTTGTGAAGCTATCAAAATCAGATATATAACAAAGAATTTCATATGTGGAGCACATAGAGAGATCAACATCATGAATGTGTGCTATTTGTTCCAGAACTTGAGGATGTTTATCAGTGAATTTAGAGAAATGATCCATGACTGTGATGTATGCAAATAATTCTTCCAAATAAGTAGCCATGGTATATGTCTCCAAATGAATGTAAAATCAGATTTTGAAATCTTTTCAAAATTAGTGCAAAAGACAAGTGCAAAACTATATGCAAAAATAGCCTAAAATGCTTGATTTTTTTTGTACTTTTTCCAATGCAAATTAATGAAACAAAGGATGTTGTAAGGAATTTGATGAAGGGAAGAAAATTATATGTCTGATATCAGTCCAAAACAGCAATATGACCCTTTTTAACACACTCTTGATGCAAATCCAAGATAATGCCAAGTCAAACTATAGTGAAAATATGTCAAAATAGGCACTTTTTTCACCACAACTCAATGCAAGAGAGCATAAAAAAGGGTGTTGTGAGGAAAATGATGATGGAAAGAAAATAATATCAGTAATTACATCCACTTAGTGCCAAAATATCCACACAACATGCTTTTAGTACCACTTAAGGTCAAACCCTAGTGAAAATATAGAAAAAATAGGCTATTTTTCACGGTTTTTCAACTCCAAAACCTAGTAAAAGGGGTGTTGTAAGGAATTTCAGGAGTTTAAACAAATATAATAAATAATATTAGTCACCTCAATCCATAAAATTGATCACAACATGCTTGGAGTGCAAACTAGGTCAAACCCTAGGGCAAAAATAGTCAAAATGTGTAGTTTTTCACTAAATTTTCACTACAAGAGCCCGTTAAAAGGATGTTGTGAAGCTTTTTATGAGGGGAAGAAAATTATTACCTGATAAAATAAAATTAATTCCAAAATACCTTTCACAACACACCTATGGTGCAAGTTTATAAAGTTGATAAGGCCAAATTTAGTGAAAATCGTTGTTTTTGAAGCCCTAGGTTTGAGATCTTGGGACAAAATGCTATGAGAATGTTTTGAAGTCTGATTTATGATGAAATTTACTTAATATTAGATCTTAAATTGATTTTTAATCTTGAAAATGCAAAATGCCCATGCAAATCTAATGAAAATGCACCAAAATTGCTAGTTTTTGTTAAAATTTTCTATGCAAAATTGCAAATATTTTAAATCTAAATCCAAATTTACACTAAAATGCAAGACTAAAGACAAATGTTAATTTTAATGATCCTCTAAAATCAGTAGAAAAATCTGAAAAAAGATTTTGCCTACTAACCCTAGATTTTGGAATTACTACGTTATATGAAAATTGTCAAAATTTCTACAAAAACCTAGCGATTAAATGATGAAAATGGAATACAAAATTTTGAATTTTTGGATTTTTCTGTAGTTTATATCAGATATGATGCAAAAACCATGAATTAGGAAAATTTACAAAAAATTAATGCAATTTAGTAAGCCAAACAATGCAATTTTTTTGTATTTTCCAAAATTTTCAATTTTTTTAAATTTTTCTCAATGCAATAAAATGAATGACTATATGAATGAATGAAATCAATCCAAATATGAAGAAACACACTTAGAAAGTTGCAATTTAAATCCAAAAACATGGGTTCACTAAAATGTTTAGGGGAAAATTGGATTTGTTAATGTTCTAGATTTTAGATGTTTAAATCCGCCTCTCCACTATACATTCAAGGATCTAGGGTCGAGTGACAAGCACTATCATACCCTAGGTCACTTGAAAATGTAGGGAAACTTGGATTAAGGAATTTAATTATCAATTTTCCTTCTCTTATGCCTAATTGACCATTAAAACCCTAATTATGCAAGTACTACAACAAATTGATGAATAACAGAAAAAGCTCTTGCAGATAGGAGTAAAATACCAAATCACAGAGTACCTATTTTTGGGTTTCTGAAGCAAAATAGTTGGGGACACTGGAGCGGGCACCCAAGTCCAAGGTACCTATTTCTTCACAAAATTTAGACCTCCTTCTGACACTGATTAGCCCTGTAACTTCTATTTTCTGAGAATCAGATGCAGAGGACACTAGAGCGAGCGCCCAAGTCCTGGAAGTGCTCCTGTGTCCTGCTTTTCTTCAGATCCTGAATCCTTGATGCCTACCAATCCTTCCTACAACTTCACTTTTCCCAAATGTGACACCTGTAACCTATAATCACAACACTTGGTTTGGGGGTTGTGGTGTTTAAAGGCTTGCCTCAGTCAAGCCCCAGAGGACACTTAAGTGTCCGAACACTGTTGTCAGATAAAGAGTGCATGCCCTTGTGAGGCAGAGGTAAAAACCAAAGGAATCAATGATGAAAACACAATATAATGTCACCTTGTAGTGAAGCTCTCATGGGAGGAAGATGCTCTTCATTCCATGAGGAAATTGATGCTCAAATCTACAAATATCAACACACAAAACACACAAGTCTGCTATTGCAACACAATGAAAGCCGTAAATCACCTTGAGAACACAATGGCTTGCTAGTAATCATCTAGTTTACAAAAGAATGCCTAAGCATGCTTATATATGCAACTACAAGCACTCCTGCCAATATTTTAAAAATCAAAACTTACCGTGTCGGCAAAAGGACCAAATAACGGTCATAAACTGACACCTAGAAATTAGGGTTCCCCAAAATAGGGTAGGACTAGGGCGCGGGTGCCCAAGTCCTCCCCCCCTATTTTGGGTAGGGTACAGCTCAAGGGGTCCACCTAGCCCCAATTTACCATGGAACCTAGGTCTCATTCCATCGGGATGCCAAAATATGAACTAAGATGTCCTAAATGCATGCAAAGGCCCCGGGAGCTAAACCTTATGAGGGAAAAGCCCCCAAGGGGACATTTTCTGATGTTAAAATATTGCTCCCTCATCCTTGTGTTGTTCTTGGGATATATCATTCCCACAACACTATCCTTATCCAATCAATCAAGAATCAATTTTCATCTTGACGGGGGCAATAACCTTGTTTGTTTTTTAATCATTTGTGCATGCATGTTTGCTTGTGTTTTATCATTTTACTTGCATTTGCATCGGTCCTCATAGCCTACATACCACAATGGTATCATGGTCTTCCATATCATGGTTCTAAATGGTATAGGGTTTCTTGTGACCTATTTTTTGTGTGTCAGTCCTAGGCATTAGATACATTATCACCTTGGTATTATATACCCTGGTGCATAACATCCATTGCTATATTAAATAAAGGATTTCTCAACTCAAGTCAGCATAACCAATCTTCATAATAAACCCATTATTCTCATTTCATCTTTTTCTTTTCTCCATTTTTCTCTATTTTGCTTCCATCATTTTCCATATTTCATCTACCTTTTTCTTCCTCTTGATCTAAATCTACCTGGACCTACTCACAATTCCCTCTCCATTCATTTCGAGAGTACACCCATGTTCTTTAATCCTCATATCCTTTCAAGCGAGCATCATTCATTCCACTAATTAATCTACCATTAATTTTTCTACCCGATTAGGGCATCACCATCTCTAATCCAATCATATTCTTGTAAACCAAAGTCTTTTTCTATCCAACCATTCTTCTAATCAAATCAAGTGTTATGTCTTAAACTTCTTTGAAATGTTGTCACTTTGCAACATCTCAAAGAGGGCCAAAATGTAGACATCTAAAATTGACTTACACATTTCCATGTCATCGCACTTCATCTTCATCATTTTCTAATCTACATCTATCTATTATATCCATAGTAACTAACATTTCCTCTATGCATTAATTAAATAAATTCATACAATTTATTTAATTAATCACATTAATTTCCTCTTAACAAAAATAAATAATATTTATATTTTATTTATTTTCCAACATTATCCACTATCTCATGAATTAAATAAATTGATTTATTTAATTCCCCTAATTTCTCTCCCACAATTTACTCCACTAATCACTCTCAATCAAAATTAGTTAACTATTCAATCAAATGCAAACAAAGAGTTAACTATTCGATCAATTTAGTTGATTAATCAATCAAATGAACTAACTATTCAATCAAGTCAGTTAACTCCCTCATCAAATCCTCTCAATTGATTCCAGCCATTGATCTTTCAGGTTATTCTTCCCCATTGATCATCATCTTCAAAAATCTATAGATCTATCCTCATCCAAGTCATTAGGGATCCTCTAAAAATATCCATGAATGTGATCTTTTGCATGTAAACTTGTGTTGTGAATTTGTCTCCGTACTATCCATTATCACATCTAAGTTATGTTGAATTGTTGAGCAATCCATATACAACCATCACCATCATTTCACCGAAGAACATAGCTTGATCTTGCATATCAAGGAGAAGAGATTGATTAAGGTAAATGTAATTGATTTGTTGTTGAGTTTTCTTTCTACATTTGACCTATTTTCAATTTTTTGAGCTTCAATAATATCTAAACTTTTAACCATAATGTCAAACACAACATCATCAAACTAAAAAAGATGCAAGCTTCTCAACTAGAGGAAGATTAAACTAACAACCATTCTCATAACTCAAGAATATACCTAAAGCCACTGACCATTCTCTATACTCCTCAAACTAGTCCTCAAAACTGACATACATAGCTCAAGACTCATTCACATGAGAAGATAAAGAAAAATAAAACCATGACATGTACATCTTAAACTAGTCCTTAGAACTAACATCCATAGCTCAAGACTCATTCACATGAGAAACAAAGCACAAATAGATTGTACATGAAACTACAAGTGAGAAATACCTATAAGATCGTTCTCCCCCAAGTGGACCAAGAGTGGGGGTAAGACATTGTTCCTCTTGAGAAACTCTTTATGTCATATTGATTCTCTATACAAACAATCTCCTCATTTGGTTCATGCTAAACTCATGTCTAGCTCAAGGTGTAGGCTCCACCATCTTTTTGTTAAAACCTCATTAAGAGAGTCACCATTCTAACACTTAATCTCTAATATGCTAGAGATCTCAAGCCTCACCCAAATCTAACTTGTAGCAATAGATGCATAACTGATCTTTTCATGACAAACTCCAACTAGATCTATAAGATCTAGGAGTGACTAAAAGAAAAATGATCATAGCACACAACTAGTAGATTACCTCCAAATCATAGCCAATGCTCCCATTACATAGGAAAAATATAGATGTCAAGAGCTCCCTATAGCTCCATGACTTGTAGCTTCATAAAATAAGATCATTTGTCTCTAACTAATAAATCATAACCAACAACTCAACCAAGAACTCCAAGTGCACTAAATCTCTCCATGGAAACAAGTTATCCATATACTCAAAGAACATGAAGATAACCATCTTGTACTAGTAGAACAAGGAATTCTCAAAAAATTCTCATCATTCACATGCAACAGAAACCAAGAGCTTGTCTTGACACCAACATTTATCAAAGAAGATCATTCATCACAAAACTAATAGATCTACATCACTACCAAAGCTTCCACTAAAATTTATCCATAGCTACCCATGGCATCATGATAAACATCTCCTAAATTTTAAAGATCACACATAGCCTTAACATAATCAAAGAACTCAATGATATTACTAGGAGCTCCCAAAAGGAAAAGTAAAACCACCATCTCCAAACCAAGAAGACAAATAAGCACCAATGAGTATATTCTAGCATAAAACTTCCATTGAACCATGACCCA
The DNA here is from genome assembly GCA_027924645.1 of Cunninghamia lanceolata. Classification (NCBI taxonomy): domain Eukaryota; kingdom Viridiplantae; phylum Streptophyta; class Pinopsida; order Cupressales; family Cupressaceae; genus Cunninghamia; species Cunninghamia lanceolata. Next base: position 10,066,253 of record BSBN01000883.1, read on the forward strand.
GAGCCTCTCATGACAACATAGTTAACTACAACAATAATAGGTTCTCAAAGTACCACTACATACCATCCATCACCACATCTCTCTACAACCCAACATGCACCATGATGGCCAATTATCCAACAAACCAAAATCCACAACTCCCTATCATCCAAATAGTCTACAACAAAACCCTATTGTACACACATGATACCATCAACACCCCACATATCCACTCCTAATTTTCCCATGCAACATGTAACTACAAACATATTAGCCACAAAACCAACATACATGCAACCTCCAAAGGTCATGAAAAAATAAATCGCCATTGCTCCAACTATAATTGAAGAAAACCACAAAACTCACAGATTTTGAAATAATACAACTTGGAGCCATGAATAATGTAAACCCAAAAATAAGAAAATTCACCACTACATCACTAACAACGTAACAAAGACAACATTTATATTCTTCCATAGCACAACCATTAAATCCAAAAAGATCCCAAATCCAAAATTTTGCAAATCCACATCATGAGATACTTGCAATTCAGGAACCCAACAAGAACCTATAATGTCTCCTCTTCAAAAGCTCCTACAACTATCAACAAGGATTTAGCATGAGTATCTAAAAATCACAATTGGGCATTTATCTATAGTGTGCCACACATTTTAAGATCCTCTCAAACCATTGTGTAGGTTTGAGTTATTTCTAGATTTGTTTGAACTATTCTACATCATTTTCTTGGAATGCTGCCATCACCACAAGGCGACATTCAAATTATTCACTTCATTGTGTTCCCTGCACTCAACAAGTCTAATGTTGGTAGAAACAGGGTCAGAGCAGGGGAGGCAGACGGACTAACCACCAAGAAAACAAATGCAAAAATAGAGGAGACAAACACAAAGACAACAATATATGTTTTATGTATTTTCCTCTTTCAGATTACAATCAAAACTTCAAACACTTTACAATGCAGAGCTACTGCTCTGTTTTCTGACTTGCTCCAATCACTGGAGCTACAACCTGTATTTGCAGCTGCCTATGCGAACTCTGTAGCTACCTTACTATTGCTGCTACAACATTCCTATCTCTGTTGTTCTCCTTCTGCTATTCTCTAATGGAACATTCTCCTCTACTACTGCAGGATAACTCATACTCTATCTTTCTACTTACTTTTCCCTCTATTTTGTCTCCTTCTCTCATACCCAGAAAAATGGGTGCTCAACACTTTTGAAATTCAAACTCACCTACCATAATAAATTTTGGCAGGCCAACGGTACTGGGGGATGATGCGGGAGATCCCTAGGTCTGACGTGGGGGTAGGTTGATGTAAATGCTCTGACAGAAGATTAATTCTTCCAACACTCCCCCTTAGTTTGAAGTTAGATGTTATTCAGCAATTTTCTTTCTGGAGCTGATCTCTGGAGTTATACATTTGCCTTTGCCTTTTTGGAGCAAATCTCTGGAGCTGTCTCTACCACTTTGCATCATCTCCAGAGCTGCGCTCTGCATCTCCAGAGTTCCCTGTCTACATCTCTGGAGAAAACTTCCTATTTTAGCATCTCTAGAGCATCTCCAGAGCTGACTTCCTGCATCTCTGGAGTTCCTTTTCTGAATCTCCAGAGCTGTACATACCTTCCAGAGTTGAACCTCTGGAGCTCTCCTACTGTCTTTCTGGATCTGAACCTCTAGAGCTATCTTCATTGTAGGACTGCACACCACCGTAATTGTCCTCTTTCTGGGGCAACACACCTCTGGAGCTGGTCACAATGCCTAGCCTATCCCTTAGGTGTTCAAAAGAATCTTTTGGCAATGCCTTTGTAAAAATGTCAGCAAGCTGCTGCTCGGATCTGCAATATTGCAACTCAAGCTCTCCTCGTTCTACCAACTCCCTTATGAAGTGATAACGGATCTCAATGTGCTTGCTTCATCCATGGAAGACTAGATTCTTTGTCAGGGCTATTGATGAAACAATGTCACAATAAATGGTTGTACCATCTTCCTGCTGCTCATACAAGTATGCAAGGATCCTTCTCAACCAAATAGCCTGACATGCTGCTACATTTGCTACAATATACTAAGCTTCTGTTGTAGAGAGAGAAACAATGGGCTGCTTCTTGGATGCCCATGATATCACGCCTAAACCCATGTGAAATACATAGCTGGATGTGCTCTTCCGGTCATCTACATTTCCTACCTAATCACTATCCATGAAACCAGCCAACATAAACTCATTAGATACATCATAATCTCTTCCAGGCTATTGTTTGTACCCTTTGACAACTAGCCTTGCCTTATGTCTTTCTATCTATCCTTCAGCAGTAGACTTGGTCTTATAGACCCACTTAACTCCAATCACTTGTTTACCCTTGGGTAAAATAGTTAGCTACCATGTGTCATTCCTCACTATGGCATCTAATTCTTCATCCATGGCCTTACACCATTTCTCTTCTTTCATAGCTTCTTCAAAGTAGATTGGATCACTAGAAGAAAACAATGCAAAATTCAAATCCTCATCATCATCAGCATACCTTTTGCTATCATAAATCTCCTTCACACTCTTTGTCCTCCGTGGAATCATTGATGTGAGTGTGGGGTCTAAATTACCTCCAGAGCTGCTGTTGTTCTGACCTCTGGAGCCACTGTTCTGACGACCTCCAGAGCTACTATACTGACCTCCAGAGCTGCTATACTGTCAACCTCCGGAGCTGCTATGCTGACCTCCAGAGCTGCAAATCTCTAGAGTTGCAGACCTCTACAGCTGCTTTGCTAAACATCTCCGGAGCTGCTATTTTCCAAAGCTCTATGGTAGTTTCTCCCCGAGTTGCTGCTCTCTGTAGCTCCTCCAAAGTTGTTGTCCTCCAAAGCTTCTTCATCTTCAAGGGGTATTGTGACTGAAATACCCATGCTGCTGTCCATCATTCCATCCCATGCTTCATTTGCAATGAACTCAACATCCCTGCTAATCACAATCTTTTTGGTGATAGGATTATACAATCTATAGACTTGTGATTCTTCACTATAGCCTATGAAGATACATTTCTCACCTTTATCATCAAATTTCTACCTCTTCTCTTTAGGCACGAATGCATATGCCACACACCCAAAAATTCTTAGGTGTTCAACACTCCACTTGTTGTTTGTCCACGCCTCTTGTGGAATCCTATCATGAATTGCCTTTGTAGGACACCTATTCAGTAGGTAGACCGTTGTTGCTACGGCTTCACCCCAATAATCATTTGACAGTCCCTTTGCTTTCAGCATGCTTGCTGCCATCTCTGTGATGGTTCTGTTTTTCCTTTCAGCCACTCCATTTTGCTGTGGAGTATACCTTGTTGTGAACTATTTATGAATGCCTTCATACTTGCAGAAATTTAGAAATTGTTTGGAGATATACTCTCCCCCTCTATCTATTCTTAGGGCCTTGATATCTCGGCCACTTTGCTTTTCAGTTGATGCCTTAAACTCCTTGAATTTCTCAAAGGCTTCTGATTTGTTTTTCAAAAAATAAATCTAGATTTTTCTGTTGTAATCATCAATGAAGGTCATGACGTATACATTCCCACCTAGTGTGGGAGTCTTCATAGGGCCACATAAATCTGAATGCACCAACTCCAATGGTGCTCTTACCCTCCTAGAATACCCTAATTGAAAGGGTTGCCTGTGCTGCTTTCCTAAAATGCAAGCTTCACATTTTCCATCAGGCTCGACAATATTTGGTAGCCCTCTAACCATGCCTTTCTTGGACAATAAACTCAAACCAGAAAAGCTTAAGTGCCCATACCTCAAATGCCACAATTTGGATGGGTCTTTGATGACTATCCTAAAGGTTGTTTGCTGTCCCACTGCTGTGAGCGCTGGAGATAGTGTAGGAAACTGCGCTAGAGATAGCACCAGAGTTAGTGCCAGAGATGGCGCCGGAGTTAGCGATAGAGGAAACAATCTGTTTCTCATCATCTGTACTACTACAATGACTTTCTTACTACCTCCTTTATCAAATATTGTGCACTCTCCATTTTCCATCAGGATTCTATAAACGTTTTAGACCATCTATCCAATGCTTAATAGGTTATGTTTTATGCCTGGGGTATAATATACATCCTAGATCTGCATTTTCTCACCTTGCTTGCTAAGGACTGTGATGATGCCTCTTCCTACGATAGGGACCTTTTGACTGTTCCCCATCATGATTTTAGACTTGACACTTTTGACAATGGAGGCAAACAAGTTTTCATTACCACTCATGTGGTTACTACACCCGCTGTCCAAATACCAGACTTTAGTTCTGCTCTTCTCAGTAAGGTTGTACACAATAAACACCTTAGACTAATTTTCATTTTCAGTCCTATTCTCATTTGCTACATTAGCATTTTGGCCTCCATGATCACATTGTTTCTTTCTACACTCACTAGCATAATGGCCAAACTTATGACAATAATAATATTGAACATTGCTTTTGTCATACCTCTGATTAGAACTATTGTTCTTCTTCTTTTCTTAATAGCTTGGCTGTGAGGTGCTTGCCTCTTCTTGGTAGTTTGAAACTCCTCTTTCGAAGTTGCTTCTTCCTCTACCTCTTTGACCTCTACATCTGCTATTTCTTCCTCTTCCCCTACCTCTTGCATTGGTTTGAGCCTTGAAGGCTTGCTCAAGGGAAGGAGCGGATCTATTCAACCGCTACTCATGGCTTTGTAGAGAGCCCATCAACTCATCCACTGTCATCTTGGACAGATCCTTTATCTCTTCAATGGTTATAGCAATAGGGTCAAATCTAGAAGGTAGACTCCTTAGGATTTTCTCAACAATTTGTTGTTCATCCATGGTTTCTCCATTTATCCTCAGCTGATTTAACATGGTAGAAACTCTGGTGTGAAAGTCTGAAATAAACTCACACTCCTTCATCTGAAGGGTCTCAAAATCTCTTCTAAACAACTGGAACTTGACTGATCTCACTCTGTCAGTTCCCTTGTAGCTATTTTGCAATATTTCCCATGCCTTTTTTGAGTAGTTTGCAGCTGCAATGCGAGGGAAAACAGCCTCTGTCAAGGCTGCCTCAACTAGACTGAGGTCTTTTGCATCCTTCATTCTTGTTTCCTTCAACTAGTTTCTTTGAGCATTAGTCAAGGCTGCATAGGCTACTGGGTCTATGGTGTTTGTGAACCCATTAGTGATCAAATCCCATAGGTCATTTGCAGCCAGAATAGTTTTCATCTTCTTAGACCAAATATCATAGTTCTGCCCATCAAATGTAGGTGGTTGCTGCCATCCTTTGCTGTCCCCACCTGCCATGCTTCTCAAATCTGAGAAGGCTAAGAATGCCTAGACAAACTAGGGCTTATATTGAACACCCACACAAACTTGACTGCCCAGAAAAATAGGGCTCTGATACCACTTGTTGGCAGAAACAGGGGGAGAGCAGGGGAGGCAAATAGACTAACCACCAAGAAAACAAATGCAGAAACAAAGGAGACAAATACAAAGGCAACAATATATGTTTTATGTATTTTCCTCTTTCAGATTACAATAAAAATTTTAGACACTTTACAATGCAAAGATGCTGCTCTATTTTCTGACTTGCTCCAATCACTGGAGCTGCAACCTGTATCTAGAGTTGCCTGTGCGAACTCCGTAGCTGCCTTACTATTGCTGCTGCAACATTCCTATCTCTGTTGTCCTCCTTCTACTGTTCTCTAATGGAACATTCTCCTCTGCTGCTGTAGGATAACTCATACTCTATCTATCTACTTACTTTTCCCTCTATTTTGTCTCCTTCTCTCATACCCAGAAAAATGGGTGCTCAACACTTTTAAAATTCAAACTCACCTACCATAATAAATTTTGGCAGGCCAACGGTGCTGGGGGATGATGCGGGAGATCCCCAGGTCTGACACGGGGGCAGGTTGATGTACATGCTCTGACGGAAGATTAATTCTTCCAACATCTAAAGTGATCAAATACAATTAATACAATTCTCTATGGAAATAAGCGAGGATCATCAACAATATTATATCCAAATTTTATGAATTCAAATGTAAGAGGTTTTGAATGTCATTTGTTTACAAATCACATTGGATTGGCTGGTGTTCATCTTCCAGGGAGACCATACCAATCTGGTTGCACCATTTTTAGAGATCATTACAGCCTTTGAGGGAGTAATTTGCTTCCATACTCAGTCGCAACATTTATTACAGACCATACCTCTATTTGTAGGTTGTACCAATTGTGAGAAGAAGGATGATTAGAAGTTTGAGGGTTTGGTGTAGCCATCTGTGGAAGAATATATCAATTATTTGTTAGCCATCCAATATAAGGAACCTAGCAATTTGTTTAAGATTGTGGCGTTGTTGTTTGAAGGGTAGATTCTAATTTTTTTGCTAGTAATTATATCTGGGTGAAGTCGTATCATTTTGAAGGGGTCTTGAAATAGCTATGCAATTAAAATGAAGGAAATCGTGGAGTCTAAAGCCATGGGATTAAAGTGATTAAATTGCATTATAAACAAAATATAAACACAGTAATACACCATGTAGGGGTACGACCAACAATCATGTTAGTATTAATTAATAGTATAAAATGAAGTGATAATTAAAGTTTACCAACCAAGAGGCATGTGAAGAATCATGACTATGGAAGGAAAAATATATATAAGAGAATCCAAACAAGTAATCATATCAAAAATACAAATTAAGATTTCAAAAATATGAGGATGAAACCCTTCAAGATTAGAAATTAAGGCTGAAAACCCTTAATTCCTTTTATCAAGTTAATGGACGAAAACCCCTAACTTGGGCAGAAATTAGAAATATTTCAAAGACATTCATACAAAGAGAAATCACAAATTGGAAGAAGAATTATAGTAGAGCATAAAGGATAAGTTTCATAAGCTTTAAATCTAACTTTATAATAAAAATTACAACTTTTAGGATAAATTAATGTTTATAATTAACTATGCAATTATTACTATGAGTTAGGGTTATTTATTTAAGGAATAATAAGGAAATTCTATAATGTGACATTACAATTGGTATCAGAGCATTGATCATGCTAGCCTGTAGGGTAAAGCTAACATTCTGGATGTCTTCTAGTCAAAGAGACTTGAAAGTCTACGAAAGGAAGATGGCATGGATCCTATTCAAGAGTTATTGTACAAACTTGAGGCCCCCAAAATTCTTGACCAGTACCAAATGTTGCCAGATGATATCAATGCTTGTATTCCCTTTGATGAGTACTTGGAGGCACTTGGGTACCAGTATCTTGATAAAAGAGGCCTATATGACTACATAAGGAAGTCGAGAAAGGAAGAAGAAGAGACGATATTTTGTGTTGGAGATGTGTCAATAATGGTAGATGATGACCAAGAAAAATCCACCCAATTTTTAGTTTATCAATAAAATTCCATGATGATACACATCGACTACATGGAGTTTGACCAGGAAACATTCAAACTCCCTTGCTCCAAGATTAATGAGTTTGTTGATGGGTTAGTTTGTATTCATGAAAAGGAGACTTCTGGTTTGCATATGACGGGTGTAGGAGAGGCCAACATGGACATTGAAGGACAATGGACACATTCACAAAGTTGTCACTTCACCACGCTTGAAGACCAAATGCAGATAGTTACCTCAAGGTGTTTGATGCTTGATGAAGGAAGAACTCCAATCATTCCTACTAGTACAATTCAAAACATGAAAAAGATGATAATAGTATAGATTTACTTTACACTATATCCTTTCAATATTTTTGTCATCATGGAAAGTACTCTAAGCATGGGAAAAAATTGAAAGATACGACCTATAGTAAAGGACACCTAGGTCCTTTTACTCAAATACAAAATGGGATTTGCACAAAGAAGTGGGATCCTGGTATTCACAACACTCTCGTAATTCATCATGGCAGAGGATGCAACATTTTTCTATCATTTTGGATGTTAGTAATGGCAATCAAGAGTTTGTATTCATTGCCTAGGATCTTTGGTGAAAATGAAATGAAAGAGTAGAAGATTATGATAGCATATGATCTCATTCAATGTGATCAAGCCAACTTTTCTTGTTCTTTTTCAAGGAAAAAATCTACTAAGGAGAATACATATGCTCTTTCTAATATAGGTGTTTCCCAATTGCAATTGAAAGACATACATATGTTGCAAGTATGTGCTAATTGGTGTTGTCATTGATGTCAACATGTTTGTGTTGTCATTGGTGCCAACTATATCTTCTAATATTGCTACTTGTTGATTGATTGAGTTGTCATTTTAAGAACACTGTCTAAGTAGTTTGCTCTGCATTTCCTCTGTGTTGAAGACCAGAGTATGAGATTTGGATATGTTTTAAAGAAGTGTTTGAAGATGCTAAATCCAGAATTTAGTGGTTTGGATCGCTGTGCAGAAAAAGTTCTATTCACCAATTTGAAGATTGTGCCTGTCAATGTTTGAAGAGTGACAGGGAGAAAGTATTTTACTCCGCATTTCTCTACAGTTTGGATTTTGGTCTTGAGGTTCTAGACTTAAGTTAATAAAGTCCTTATCTATCTTCATTCTAAAGGATTTGTAATTGGTGCTCTGAAAAACAAGTTATTGATTAGCAGAGTCTGACAGTGTTTGTTGAGAAGCAGTCTGTGATATGTCTTCGAGTGATGTTTGTTATCTTCAAGTGAGATCTATTGTGGTTATATTTGTTGGTTCCCAAGTGATTCTATGTTGTTCGTGGATGTTTTCAAAATGTATTGAAGGCATGTGCTTGATCTACAAGCTATAATGAATCTCTTGGAAGCATGCATTTAAGTATTCTTGTTGTTTGCACTAGTTCTGGCCGACTTGGTTATTTACACTTGTTGCGGAGGTGATTTGTGGATTGTAGAAGTGTGTTCAAGTGTGTGAAGATGTAATTGGGTTTGAGAAAAGCCATGAAGTGTTCCTCTTTCATTCATTTAATTTGAATGTCTGTATCAGTTTAGACCTAATTTGATTTATGTATGTATGCCGACCTTAGAGATAGTTCCGACAGTTGTATGGTGTATTGCTGACCTTGATGAATGTTCCAAGGTTGATGATTGGTATAAATATATGTAATGAATCGGTGAGTGAGTTGTGCAAGTTGCAAAGATGTGAAGATAAAGTGTGAGGTGTAAAGGCAGAGTAGATCAGAGGAGATATTGCACTTCAATGGAATTGAACTCAGGCATGGTGTAGATGCTACTATATCAGTTCATCCTAGCAGTGAGCCAACCCTCGGCAAGGAGCCACCTTTTTGGCAATGAGCCCCTTTTGGCAGTGAGCCTCTTTCGATATTTATTATTGTTACTACATTATATTGTGAGCTAACACTGACCGTGGTTTTTCCCTTTTTAGGGTTTTCCACATAAAAATTTGGTGTTCATGTGTGTAAAGTGTTGATGTGTTTATATTTTGATTCTACTATTCATGTTTAATCTTCATAACAAAATAAGGAGTTAAAATAAGTGAATGTGAAAGTGATTTTGTTTAAAAGAAGTTAAAGTCTTGATACAACTGAGTTGCCCCCCCAATTGTCTTGTGCCTTTCAAAACATAATGCCAAATATATGAATGAGCAGAATTGTTATAGTACTTGGGTTAAGCAGAGTATATTGTTTCATAACATACATTTAGCACCAGAGAGAGGATGGCATGTGAGAATGGATTTTTGTAAGCAAGGATTAACTTGTGAAAGCTCCCTAGCTGCTATGGAAAATAGCAATGATACAAAATTTCCCATATTCTTATTATAGTATTCATTGGATGGAACCTTTGTATAATCACCCCACAAAACTCACACTAGTGCACTTAATATCACATAGAAAAGGGAAATTAGTTGATTGGATTATAATAAGAATAACATACTCCTACCACCTATCTATGAAGGGACGCTATTATAGAGTGAAGATCTTTTTGTTATCATTGGTAAGGGAGAAGAGAAATTTGTCTTCACCACTATTCCAAGGGAGCTGGTACCATCTATAGTGCATAATTATAATGCTCCTATGTTTTACATTTTGGATAAGTGGGGGAGGAAGGCAAGCATTGGCAGAAAACATCACATTGGTTCTTGCATAGAAGAGTCAACCAATAGCTAATTTGAAATTCACCTACAAGGTTGTTTGGGCTAATAAAAATCAAATGACAAATATAAAGGCTAATAAAAATCAAATGACAAATATATAGGCTAATAAAAATCAAATGGAAAATATATGGGCTAATAAAAATTAGATGGAAACCATACTTCACACTAATCTGATCACAACCAGCCAATGTCATGAGGTTGAAATGGAATGCATAGAGACACCAAGAGAAATTAGGGAAAGTGAATCAAATTTTCCCATACAAATCAAAATTTATATAGATATTAACCACCCAATAGAAAAATCTTTGTTTGAGTTCAGTATAAAGTCTAAATTTGATGGAGGAGAGGACGTCCATACTTTAGCTGGTGTAAAGGATGGTTCTACCTCTAAAACTCATGGTGATCATTTTGAAGAGAAATATTTAGAATATGAGAATATAACAAATGAGATTACTAGAACAAGCAATATTTTTTATGATAACCACCCCATGGATCTTGAGTTGTCCAATTAAATGAGAGAAGAATTTTGTAATATCTGGAAACTCTTTGATCGGATCAGTTATAGAAGGTGAGAACCTTGAAAGTGGACCAAAAAGATATAAAATCATTTCAGAAAAGAACATTGCATTTAAGGTCATATATGTGTGTCATGTCCCTAATCCTCATCTTAATATATGGAAAGCTCACCTTTCTACATTGACTCGAAGAGATATCCATGAAACTATGCAAAGGTTGGGTCAACCAAATTCATTGTTTGTAGATGCAAATGATGCCAAAAAAGAAATTGATCTTTAGATTGATTCTATGTGATTGCAAGATGTCTTTTTTTTCTTCTCTCTGAGGATGAGAGAAAACTTATCTTAAATTACAGACCTTGCCAATTTCCAACTCTTGGTTTTGTTGTTGAGAGTTATTAGGAAATACAAGTACATGAGCCAGAAGAATACTAGACAACAAATTGTCCTCATACTTTAGAGGTGTTGAAAATCATGTTAGTGTTCACATGTTTAATTATGTGTAACAAATATTATAATGTAGGTAGTTGTTTGTGATAATAATAATGTGAGTTGTTAATACAATTCACATAGAGAATTTGTAAGGATTTGATTTGTTAAAACAAATCATTATATTTAGAGGAGTAGTTATTGGAGGTATACCAATCCTCCTATAATATAGGAAATGTCAGTCCTATATATATATGTAATATGTATTGAATGAAATGTGAACCGTATTATTTGATTAATGTTTTTAAAGCTTCTATAAACTCTCCTAAAACCTCTGATATGGTATCAGAGCCAAGTTCTATGCATACTCCCTTTACGTCAAGTTCTCTGTTGTATTGTCATTTTGAATCAATGATGAGCGACGTATCAAATGAGGATTGATGAGCTGATCAAAATTGAATTGTTGGTGCATAGTGGAATAGCTACACTGAGCTCCAATTTGGAATACATTGCATACATTAGATATAATGTGGAGCGAATCATTCAGTGACCTTGGTGTCGAACACACTGAGCCAACACATAGTCTATTGGTTGCGATCCTCAGCATCATACAAGTGCATGAGCGCTGATCCGAGGGACTGTTATCCTGAAGAGTAGATTCTATATTCGGTAGAGATCATTCAATTTATATTCGATCTCATTGAGAACTATTGCTTATCATGTAATCCTTTCACCTAGAAAGCCCCCATGTGATCTACACAAGCTTGTCTCATGGTGCAAACAGATTGCTAAGATCTATGGATTGTCTCATTTGCAAAAGTTGTGGAGAGGTCACGGGTAGATAGAAAGATAATTTTTGATTGAGGTTGAGATAGTTAACATTGTGGTGCTGGAATGCCTCCACTTCTACAGACCAGAGATGACTGCCATCGTTGAGAGCAGTTCAAAATAGTTGCAGGCCTGATTTTCTTCTAAGGAAGTCGTGATGTTGTGCTAGAGGACATTGATGCAGAGGAAAATGAACAACTCAACTTCTTCAAACACGTGTCACAACAATAGGCTTCTGAGTGCAAGTTCTCCTTTCCACAAGCACTCTTCCTAAAACAACTCATACTCTCAAGGGCACAATTAAGGATTTTGTTTCTATTCACTCACACAAGGTTATCAAAGGCCTTCTTACCCCTCATTAACTCCAACACAATGATCTCAAACCATTCCCAAGGTTTGCACTACTCAAACTCCATCTATACCATTAGCAGGTTGTCAATCCTTGTAGCCCTTCACTGAAGAACAGTCACTCATATCTTTTGAGGTAGTTCCCCAAATGATACTGTGAGAACATATTTGGATACCCATTAAGATGTTTTAAAACATATTAAGAAATCACCATTGGTCATTTTGAAAAGAATGCCTCAAAACAGGACTGTCACCGTGCCAATTAGGCCTATTAGGCTTTACCCTACCAAGGGCTTATTGAACATGGGTACTCCACGACTCCCCAACCCTTGCCAATGCATCGAACACTTTACACAAGGTCTGTACATGCTCCTTGAATCATTAAAAGTATCTTTTCATCAGACAATTTAAGAAAACCTAACTCCTATAACCCTTGACTGTCCTAAACTCTATTTTCTGGACTGTATACAGAAATGCAATCAATAAACTTTGATTTTCCCCACTTAAATCTTAGCTATTTGGTCAGAGACCTCTAGAATATAAAGTCATATACTACCACAACCATTTTCCACCAAAGATTAGTAACATGCAATGGATAAAAAGGAAAAAAAACACAGTTATCTCATTCATTGTTTACCCTAATAGAGGGTTTTGACTATCAACACAAGAATGGCATTATCTTTCACAAAACTCCACTAAACTTCATGAAACAAAATAGAACAGGAAGGTGATTGAAGGATCTAACTCTTACAATCAATTAGACATCCATGCATGCTCGTACAAGCCCATACCATGCAAGAAAACAGCGAATTCCTGAAGAAGAACACAGAAAAATAGTGCTTTTTACTATTCTATTTCAAATCTCCAATCACCTCCGCTTACAAAATGGTTACAAGGCCTATTTAAAGGAATTACACTCATGTCTTTTCAATTTCTAACTAACTTCTAACTTCCTCCAAGCGAATGACCTTTGGTATTCCCTTATTTGTTCTTTTTTTATATTTTTATAATATTGCATTGACAACAAATTTAGCAATTACATTTTCAACCTCCCAGAGACCTATTGATGGCTCATTTACATAGGAATTGACCATTACATGACCTATTACAATTCTCTTACATTTGAAGGTTCTATTTTACAAATTTTCCAATTAAATGAATCTAATGAGTAAGGTGCTCCTGCACCATACAACCAACCAACAAAATTTCCAAGTCCCTTGGAAATGTATCTGCAATAAAAGTCTTTGTCTGCATCTCCTCTATCTTTATCTTCAATCTTCTCAACTTCAGGCTTCAAATCTTCTCATCCATAGAAAGGTGACCAACCAACCAACAAAATCTGAACTACCATCATCTTTAGAGCTTCTTCAGGCTCCTTCTACTCACACCAGTGGAGTACTCTTCAGGCTGCAACATCAAGTGCTTCTTCATTCAGGTATCCATCTCTCTCACTACTTCACAACAAACCAACTCACCAAACCATTCATCTCACCCAACAGCAGATCCTGGTGATGCACCTACCACTCTCTCCTTAGTGGTTTCTCTCTGCACCCTTATCCAGCCTAATCTCCATTAGAGAATGGTCATGACAAACCTCATCTTGTCTGCCCACACACACAACCTCAGAAAACATCCTTCTGCAGCTAGATGGACCAAGCACCTGCAACCAAACAACTTAGTAACAAAATAATGGTCACCAACACAACATATTGTTTCAACTCTTCATCTCAGAAATAACATCTCCTCCCAGAGCTTTTGCTAGCTCTAATACCAATCTGATGCAGAGGAAAATGAACAACTCAACTTCTTCAAACACATGTGTCACAACAATAGGCTTCTGAGTGCAATTTCTCCTTTCCACAAGCACTCTTCCTAAAACAACTCATACTCTCAAGGGCACAATTAAGGATTTTGTTTCTATTCACTCACACAAGGTTATCAAATTCCTTCTTACCCCTCATTAACTCCAACACAATGATCTCAAACCATTCCCAAGGTCTGCACTACTCAAACTCCATCTATACCATTAGCAGGCTATCAATCCTTGTAGCCCTTCACTGAAGAATAGTCACTCATATCTTTTGAGGTAGTTCCCCAAATGATACTGTGAGAACATATTTGGATACCCATTAAGATGTTTTAAAACATATCAATAAATCACCATTGGTCATTTTGAAAAGAATGCCTCAAAACAGGACTGTCACCGTGCCAATTAGGCCTATTAGGCTTTACCCTACCAAGGGCTTATTGAACATGGGTACTCCATGACTCCCCAACCCTTGCCAATGCATGGAATACTTTACACAAGGTCTGTACATGCTCCTTGAATCATTAAAAGTATCTTTTCATTAGACAATTTAAGAAAACCTAACTCCTATAACCCTTGACTGTCCATAAACTCTATTTTCTCGACTGTATACAGAAATGCAGTCAATAAACTTTGATTTTCCCCACTTAAATCTTAGCTATTTGGTCAGAGACCTCTAGAATATAAAGGCACATACTACCACAACCATTTTCCACCAAAGATTAGTAACATGCAATGGATAAAAAGGAAAAAAAACACAATTATCTCATTCAATGTTTACCCTAACAGAGGGTTTTGACTGTCAACACAAGAATGACAATATCTTTCACAAAACTCCACTAAACTTCATGAAACAAAATAGAACAGGAAGGTAATTGAAGGATCTAACTCTTACAATCAATTAGACATCCATGCATGCCCGTACAGGCCCGTACCATGCAAGAAAACAATGAATTCCTGAAGGACACAGAAAAATAGTGCTTTTTACTATTCTATTTCAAATCTCTAATCACCTCCACTTACAAAATGGTTACAAGGCCTATTTAAAGGCATTATACTCATGTCTTTTCAGTTTCTAACTAACTTCTAACTTCCTCCAAGCGAATGACCTTTGGTATTCCCTTATTTGTTCTTTTTTTGTATTTTTATAATATTGCATTGACAACAAATTTAGCAATTACATTTTCAACCTCCCAGAGACCTATTGATGGCTCATTTACATAGGAATTGACCATTACATGACCTATTACAATTCTCTTACATTTTAAGGTTCCATTTTACAAATTTTCCAATTAAATGAATCTATTGAGTAAGGTGCTCCTGCACCAAACATCCTACTTGTTCTCTGCGTTCAAAGCCGTCCTATTCACACTTCACATTCAAACTCTGTAGAGCTATTGGTGGCCCAGTTGTGAAGTTGTGGGCTTTATTGGGAGGTCACAGGCTTTCTTTCATAGGTGTCAAGTTTTAATTGATTTAATTTCTAATTATAGCATGTAACTATATTAGAAATTAATCATAGTTGAGTCATTTATATTAGTAATTTTGTATTATTTAGTTAAAGTTTTTAAATTCTCAAGATGTCTTATTAGTTTTTATGGAGATATTTTGTGTCTAAGTCAAAGTCAAGTTGTGTCATTTTAGATTAGGGTCCATTTTCAAGTCATTAATTGTCTGTGTCATCAAAAGTATGTCTTTCAAAATTTAAATAGTGTCAAAAAGTAATAAATTATAATTGTTTCAATTGTAACTAGAGTGCATGATCAGTGGTACCCGACACTCTTTATAAGAAGATCACATCAAGGAGGGAGATTATGTTCTTTCCTCACAATTGATGAACTAAGCCTATAAGACAAATTTGCTAAGAAAGTAGCAAAACAAATGGAGGCAGGAGGCAACGGAGGAAGAAGGATTATCAGCATCCTCTCATCAGTCACCAATGATAGGGCTGCTCATCAGCTTTGTTGGCATTTTATCTTCTAGTATGCAACATGATATGATTTGTTTTTTAGTGTTATAGGTTGTGTGAATAAGTGGAAATTTCACATTATGGGGGGGAATAATGCACAATGTGCCATTCCTAGTTTGTGATATGTATGTTGATTTCTATGTAATTTCCCTGATGTAAAAGCATAGTGGCGAACAAAAGCACCAGAGTAAGTCAGTTCATGGATCTTGAAAGGGTTTGTGAGAGGATCCAGAAAACAACACAAGGTTGATAGTTGATGAGTTCCTGTCATTTCAAGGTTTGTGGTAAGCATGTTTAAAACCATGGAAGGAGAGAGCTTTTCTTTTGAATCAAGATCATGAGCCACAAGAGTTGGCTTATTGTAGTTAGAAGTGCTCAGGTGGAGAACATATATATCATCATTGTAAACAGTTGTATAGGAGAGCAGCTAACTACAGAGATCCTCTGAATGTCAGACTTCTTGGAAGTATGGTCGGCCGGTGATAAGTTCACTAGAAGTGAAAGTGGGATAAGTTCTCGTATGTAGGTGATCATGTGTAGCAAGATCTAGATAGCAGTATGTAGACTTAAAAGTATGCATAGGCATACAATTCTATTTCCAAGTTGTTTGATGATCTTACTCTCCATGTTCACACTAAGGGGGGGTGTTGGAAATCATGTTAGTGTTCACATGTTTAATTGTGTAACAAATATTATAATGTGGGTAGTTGTTTGTGATAATAATAATGTGAGTTGTTAATACAATTCACGTAGAGAATTTGTAAGTATTTGAGTTGTTAAAACAACTCATTATATTTAGAGGAGTAGTTATTGGAGTTATAACAATCCTCCTATAATATAGGATATGTCAGTCCTATATATATTTGTAATATGTATTGAATGAAATGTGAAGCATATTATTTGATTAATGTTTTTAAAGCTTCTATAAACTCTCCTAAAATCTCTGATAAGAGGATGGTATCAACCTTATGACATGAAAGGACTATATTAGCAATTTGGTTGAGGCAAGTATACTAACAACAAATCTCCAAGGACATCATTGTAGTACAGAGTCAAACATAACCAAGACAATGAGAGAAGTGTCACTTGTTGCAGAGCTTTCAATTCCTAATTATATCAGAGTGTCACAGCAGAAGCTAATTACATCACAAGGAGGATCAATGTCTAGGAATTACAAATCTCCAAGGTGGATTTATGATCCTAGTAACTCCAAGAGTATCCTAGCTTGTGATTTCTTGAGGATGAGCAATCTTAGGCAGGGCGGACTGTAATGTCCCCTCTTCGAAAACTCCTACAACTTCCAAAGTATCTAAAAATCATAATTGGGCATTTATACATAGTGTGCCACACATTTTAAGATCCTCTCAAACCATTGTGCATATTTGAGTTATTTCCAAATTTGTTTTCAAACTGCTTTACATCATTTTCTTGGAATGCTACCATCACCACAAGGTGAAATTCAAATTATTCACTTCATTGTGTTCCCTACACTCAACAAGTCTAGACTGATTAGCAAATGAACTACAATCAATACAATTCTCTATAGAAATAAGTGAGGATCATCAATAATATTATATCCAGATTTTATGAATTTAGATTTAAGAGGTTTCGAATACCATTTGTTTACAAATCATATTGGATTGGCTGGCATTCATCTTCTAAGGTGACCATACCAATCTAGATGCACCATTTTTAGATATTATTATAGCCTTTTTAGGGAGCAATTTTCTTTCATACTCAGTCATAAGATTTATCATAGACCATACTACTATTTGTAGGTTGTGCCAGTTATGAGAAGGATGATTGGAAGTTTGAGGGTTTGGTGTAGCCGTCTATGGAAGAATATATCAATTATTTGTTAGCCGTCCAATATAAGGAAGGGTGATTTGTTTAATACTGTGGTGTTGTTGTTTGAAGGGTAGATTCTAATTTTTCTGCTAGTAATTATATTTGGGTGAAGCCACATCATTTTGAAGGGGTCTTCAAATAGCTATGCAATTAAAATGAAGGAAATCATGGATTCTAAAGTTGTGGGATTAAAGTGATTAAATTGCAATTCTAAATAAAAGATAAACATAGAAATACACCATGCAGGGGGTGCGACCAACAATCATGTTAGTATTAATTAATAATATAAAATAAAATGATAATTAAAGTTTACCAACCAAGAGGCATGTGAAGAAACATGACTATTGAAGAAAAAAGATATTTAAGAGAATCCAAACATGAAGTAATCATATCAATCATATCATATATATCATCATGAAGACATAATATCTATTTTCCTTGTAAAATACAAATTAAGATTTCATAAATATGAGGGCAAAACCCCTAAAGATTAAAAATTAAGGATGGAAACCCTTAATTCCTCTTATCAAGTTAATGGATGAAAACCCCTAACTTGGGAAAAAATAAGAAACATTTCAAAGACATTCATACAAAGAGAAATCACAAATTGGAAGAAGAATTGCAGCAGAGCATAAAGGATAAGTTTTATATTTTTAGATATACATCATAAGCTTTAAATCTGACTTTATAATAATGTTATGTCAGAAAATATCTCCCTGGACTTTTTCCCTCGTAAGTTTAGCTCCTGAGTCCCTTGTTTTGCATCTTGCATGTTCATTTTGACTCCCGAAAGAAAATGGCTTGAAACTCATCTCACATGGGGCAGGAAGGACATTGTGGCACTTAGTCCTACCTTGGAAAAGGACCTATGGACACAAGCGCTAGCGCCCTTGTCCTACCCTATTTCAAGCAGGTCCCAAATTTGAATGTTAGTTATGTGACCGTTAATTAGGTCCCATGCAGACATCTTAAGTTTGAATTACAAAATTCTTAGGGGGAATGTGTTTAGTTGCATATATAAGCATGTTTAGGGTTTTATTTGTAAGCTGCAAGATGATTGTAAACTTTTGGCAAACTTATGATTTTAGAGCATTCAAGATGTTCATTGTTGCAGGGCAGAGCATTTTTGTTGTGTTTGTGATTATAGATTTAGCTTCATCTTCTCATGTGATTGAAGGATTTTCATCTACATGTGAGCTACACCTCTAAGGTGGTATCTATTTGTGTTTGAATCATTTTATCAATTTGTTTTGCCTCTATCCCACAGAGATAAACACTCTTTATCTGACAACGGTGTTCAAAAGACTTAAATGTCTCTCCAGGGCTTGACTGAGGCAAGCCTCTAAACACCACAACCCCCAACCACACTCATTTTGATTGCAGGTTACAGGTGTCACATCTTGATGTAGTGGAGTTGCAGGGAATAGTAACACGGTGTGTAGATTCTAGATCTCTAAAAAAAAGCACTGCTCAGGCTCAAGCGCCAATGCCAATGTTCTTTGAGGTTGAAAATATAGAAATCATTGTGACAGTGACAATCAACATCTAAAAAGGCTCCAACATCCTGAAGAACACCTTGCCTTGGACTCAGGCACTAGTGTCAGTATCCTCCGCATCTCCTGGGACAAAAACAAAAAATACAATGAACATCAGTATCGGAAGGAGGTCATGATTCCATAAAGAAAACACCACCTTGGATAGGGGTACTAATACCAATGTCCCTGAGTATTCTACATCTCAAACTTCAAAAAATGGTCAGTAATTAATCTCTGCCTACTACATCAGTCTGCAAGCATTTGTTGTAATTCATCATTTTACTTACTGTTTTGCATAATTAGTGTTTTAAGGGTATTTGAGCATGAAATTGATACATTAATTGACAATCTCTAATTTTCCACATCGTTCCAAGTGACATCCTAACATGTAGGTGAATCTTCTTGCAAAAGTGTGATTCAACTCGGTTGATATGTCCTTGAATGTTTGTAGTGAATGGAGGATTTAACCCTTTTATCATTTTCCCCCTTTTTCCTACAAAACATTTTGGTGAACCCGTGTTTATTTGAATTTTGCACCTTTCTGAGTGTTGTACTCTAGATTTTCATTCATTCATTTTATTGCATTTGAAAATTTAAAAAAAAAATTAAAAAATTTGAAAAAAATTGGCATCTTAGGCTTGTAATTTGGCATAATTTGCATTAATTTAATTTAATTTCTATTATTTTCATTAGATCTAATTTAAATTGCAGAAATTCATCATTATTTTAATCATTTGCATTGCATTTTCATGCTTAATCTGTCAAAAATTGCTTGAAATTGTGCATTTTTCATAAAAACCTAGCTTTGCATCGGCTAGGATTTGTAGTTAAAGTTGTTTTAGATTTTACTACTCTTTTAGACACTCATTTAGGACTAATTTTTAGTTGTATTGTTGCATCATAGTGTCGTTTTTGCAAAAAATCATTTCTAGGGTTTGAAAACCTTACATTTTCGTGCTAGATTTTGCTTTGTCATCTCTCTAGAATTGCATTATAGGTGTGTTGTGAAGGATTTTTCTGCATTATTGGATTGATATTGAGCTTATTATTTGCTACCCCTCTTAACATTCTTCACAACACCTCTTCTTTTACTCATTTGCATTGAAAATTTGTGAAAAGGTGAAAAATCAAGCATTTCTAGATCATAAACATACATAGTTTTGCACTTGTTCCTTGCAGAAACATTAAAAATATTCTAAAATCTGATTTTGCATACATTTGAATACATATACACATGGCTTATAATCACAACAATAATGCTAGGCTTCCCCCTAGGCCTTATTTGAAGAGAACAAGCCCTAAACCTGAAATTACATTTACACCTCATGACAAAACATTTGTAGACAAAGAAGGACCCCTTTACATTACTATGAAAATAATGGAGATTTTGATAAATGGTACACTTATAGACCCTAATTGCATGACTAATGTGGTAATGGAAGAGTTTCTCCTTGCACATAATTTGACACAAGATTCCTATGAACCCTTCGGATTTAAGGATTAAGACACATAATGGAGCTTTAATGCCTACCTTTGGGAAGATAACTCTATTGGTTATAGCTTCTAATAAAGCTGTGGATCAAGTATTTGAGGTTATCCCTTTATCCGATCTCTTTCATATAAAATTAGGACACCCAAGGTTAAAATCTATGAACATTGTCCCCTCAACTATTCACAATTGCATAAAATTCCCTTTACATGGACAAGTGTGTACTATTAGACGTAATACATTCAACCTTTGGCAATGGACAACAACTTTACTCTTGATTACTTTTGGTCACAACCTGATAAAGACCCGAAGCCATGAAGAGATCACTCTTTCCTATAATAAGATGATACAAAGCAAAACTTATATCTAGAGCAGTCGGGCCTCCTATGCAAATAATAAGAGAAGAATGACCTACATTAGAAGAACTTCCTAGAGCAAAAGGAAAAGGACCCTATGCTAAGGTTCCTCCCCTGTCATCCTTACAAGGATCAGGAGACATTCATCGAGAACAAAGCACTTCATCAAGACAAATGAGATTTGAACATGGTGCTTCCTCCTCTAACTTGCAAAAACCTATGGAAAAACATGACAAAATTTTTGAAGATATAAGCAACAAGACAAAAAGAAATATATAAGCTAGAGAAAGAAGGAGAAAAAGACAAGCTTTTGCCCAATGAAATGCACCTCAACAAGAAAACATTCCACCTAACATTGAATCAAACCAAGAAGAACTTAACAATAAACAACTTGAAGACAAGAACAAAAGATGGGATATGGTACCTTATGAACCTCTTTCCTCTAGCATCTGAGATTGGGAAGACGATGACTTACTCGACAATGACCACTAGTCTGGTCGTCCCTATAGGTAAGTATTTCTAACCCTTTACCTCTGTGTTGTGTTTCCCTCGTGATGTGTTATGTGTTGTTTAAGCCTCCTTAGATGACCTCGATACTCTTGTAAGGTCAAGGATATCAGGAGACTGCCTCTATTGTGACCCTTCTTCTATTTGTATCATCATTCTATATTGCCTCTCATCTATTTTCATTATTGTGTGTTGTGTCCTAGGGGTATAGTGTTGCGGTTGGTGACCTAGGGGTACCTTCCTACGTGACGACCCTAAGGCACTTGTTTCTCCTCTCTTCATTTATTGTTTACCTTCATATAGTGGTTCCATCTAGCTGGCAGATGACGAAAAATAAATAAGACTGATACGGACCACATGTCCCTTTAGCGAGTAAGAAAAAATGGACCTAGTCCATATATGACAATGGGGTTGATATATATTATCTAACGCTTGGCTAGTAGAATCACTCTGTGTGATATTATGATGATGTCTTATATTTTCTAACAAACCATAACAATACTGTTGCTCCATGCACTTTGTTTATCTTGGGTCTCACCTTGGTCACATTCAGTTCTGAGATCTCTACGGTATAGCCCCATAGTTATACTCAGGTTCCAAATCTGTAGTATAACCTCGGCTCTTGATGTGATTATGTTTATGCATTTCTTTTGGATCATGTGATGTGGTTATTATCTTATGCAAAATTTCTAACCTCTTTCCTTGCAGAAAATTGTGTGTTTGTGGGAACATTTGGTGATCGTAAAGTACATGTCACTTCTGGGGCATGGGCTTTGTGAAAGTTCTTGTTCCCTTGTGTCTTCTTACTACGTTAATGCAATTGATATTGGTACATGATATCAACCACCTTAAGGTGTGGGCATATATAAGGTAAGTTGCTTGATGATTTTGGTACTAACAAAGTGTGTTTGTAAGCCCTCTATAGAGGCAGGATGTTGTATCTCTGCGCGAGCGCACATCTTTATTTTATATTGCAATGAGAAAGCCCTTTGCGAAGGTGGGATATTATATCTCTTGAGCTAGTTTGTATCCTTTTATTTTAAGCCCTCTGCTAAGGTGGGGATAGTGTATCTCTTAAGCTAGTGCACATCCTTTTTATTCTAAAAGTCCTCCAGGTAGGCAGGGTTGGTGTATCCTCCCTTAAGCATGTCTTTGGCAGTTATTGTGGCATACGCCCAACCATCAGGTGTGCCTAGAATGTGTCTAAGATGGTGGTGAACCTAGCAATAGGCTCCTTCCATCGCTTGTTTGTCATGTTTTAGACGTATAGTATGTCTTTGGCATGCTATACGGCACTCGTGTTTTCCATGTGTCTTTCGTGTGTTTTCCCTTTTGTATGGTGTGTTTGTTCCCAAGAAAGTAGACATCTAAAGACATGTGGTGATGAGTCCCTCCTATGCTTTGGGATTTGTATGGCATGTTTTTTCTCAAGTGTAGTCTGAAGACGTGTGGCAATGAGTCCCTCATACACTCTAAGATTTGTATTGCATGTATGTTGCCCCATATGCAGTCTAAAGACGTGTGGCGATGAGTCCCTCCTGCATTTTGGGTCGTGTGTTTACTTTCCATCTACTTGCATCTGCATTTGCATTCATATATATGAAAATGAAAAAGAAATAATCACTATATTCATTGTGCTTTACGTGTCTTCAATGTTGTCTTCTCCATCTTTTGCGTGACTGTAACTGTCTTCTCCATATTTTATGTGAATGTTACTATCTTCACTGTGTTTGGCATGTCTATGGCATGTTTTCTCTAATATCTACCTGAGATTGGGGGATAGAGATAGTTCCTCATTCTTTATGTATACATTAGCTTCAAGTGCCTAGCATGTTCGTTGTGTTTTGACTGTACTTTAATACATGTATGTCCCTTGCATTTATACATACATTAAAGTGGGGGCTAAACAATATGTCAGAAAATGTCTCCCTGGACTCTTTCCCTCCTAGGTTTAGCTCCTAGGTCCCTTGTTTTGCATCTTGCATGTTCATTTTGACTCCTAGAAGAAAATGGCCTGAAACCCATGTCACATGGGGGCATGAATGACATTGCGGCAATTAGTCCTACCTTGGAAAAGAACCTATGGACACAGGTGCTAGTACCCTTGTTCTGCCCTATTTTAGGCGGGTCCCAAATTTGAATGTCAATTATGTGACTGTTAATTAGGTCCCATATCGACATCTTAAGTTTGAATTATGAAATTCTTAGCAGGAATGTGTTTAGTTGCATATATAAGCATGTTTAGGGTTTCATTTGTAAGCTAGAAGATTATTGTGAACTTTTGGCAAACTTATGATTTTAGAGCATTCTAGATATTCATTGTTGCAGGGCAGAGCATTGTTGTTGTGTTTGTGATTGCAGATTTAGCTTCATCTTCTCATGTGATTGAAGGATTTTCATCTACATGTGAGCTACACCTCTAAGGTGGTATCAATTTGTTTTGCCTCTATCCCACAGGGATACGCACTCTTTATCTGACAACAGTGTTTGAAAGACTTGAATGTCTCTCTGGGGCTTGACTGAGGCAAGCCTCTAAACACCACAACCCCTAACCACACTCCTTGTGATTGCAGGTTACAGGTGTTGCATCTTGACAGAGTGGAGTTGCAAGGAATAGTAACATGGTGTGCAAATTCTAGATCTCTAAAGAAAAGCACTGCTTGGACTCAGGCACCAATGCCAATGTCCTCTGAGGTTGAAAACACAAAAATCATTGTGATAGTGACAATCAGTATCTAAAAGAGCTCTGACATCTTGAAGAACACCCTACCTTGGACTCGGGCACTAGTGCTAGTGTCCTCCTCATCGCCCGGGATGGAAACAAAAAATATAGTGAACATCAATGTCAGAAGGAGATTAGGATTCCACAAAGAAAACACCACCTTGGACAGGGGCACTAATGCCAGTGTCCCTAAGTATTCCACATCCTGAACTTTGAAAAATGGTCAATAATCAATCTTTGCCTACTACCTTAGTCTACAAGCATTTATCGTAATTCATCATTTTACTTACTGTTTTGCATAATTAGAGTATTAAGGGTATTTGAGCATGAAATTGATACATTAATTGATAATCTCTGAATTTCCACATCGTTCCAAGTGACATCCTAACTTGTAGATGAATCCTCCTGCAAAAGTGTGATTCAACTCAGTTGATATGTCCTTGAATGTTTGTAGTGAAATGGGGATTTAACCCTTTTATCATTTTCCCCCTTTTTCCTACAAAACAAATAAAAATTACAATTTTAGGATAAATTAATATTTATAATTAACTATGCAACTATTACTGTGAGTTAGGGTTATTTATTTAAGGAAAAATAAGGAAATTCTAGAATAGGACATTACAGAACCATATAGAAAGCTACAAATAGCCTCTTCTAACCATACATGTAGATCTACAACATGTCTCACATCCAAACAACCCTTAAGAATTACACTCTAAACAATATTCTTCCACAAATTGACAAAACACAAGTTTTAATTAATTATAAAACCTATAAAACCATACATGCAAATATGAATTTGTTAACATGTATAAAACACCTAGAAAACATATCCATGTATCGAATGATAAAATAGGACAAATTTGCAAAACCATATATTTTGAACAGAAAATCCATAAAACTCACATCCATGAAATTTGAATGGCTTGCATGTATCAACAAACCACACACAAGTTTCATGCAAACCTAAATTTGTTACTATAAGCTAGGGAAAATTAGGGAAACATGATAATACTAATCATAAAAGCCCTAACTCATCAATGGAGCACAAAATAGCATAGAAATCATAAAACAAAGCAAGCTAATCTAAATTCCTAAGCTAAACATGGCTCTCCTCCATTATTCTCCTTGACTTTGCTTAGAACTTGCTCTCAGATTTGCAAACCTGCAATAATGATGAGAAGCCCAACATGTGGTGATTAGTAAAATCTTGAAGACTCTTCTTGTGATCAAGTAGCTAGGAAGTACAAAAATGAGGCTGGAGAGATGCTTTTATAGAAACCTAGCATTCAATGAAGGGTGCAGATTTAGTGTTGACTTTTGAGAGATATGGATGGTGTAGATTGAGAAGGGTTTCCCTCTCACAAGAGGACAAAAGAAATTTTTTTATAAATTGAATAAATGATGAGGTGGGAGAGCTTAAAATAAATAAATTTTGCCATTTATTTAATCAATTTGAAATGGGAGATGAGTGGGAAACCATAATTAAATAAATATGATTTATTTAATCAAGGTGAGAGCTATACTTAAATAAATATTTTATTTATTTAAATTAATTTGAGTGATGGAGGCATAGGAAAATGAATAATTAAAATTAATTATTTAATTATAGAGAAAAATAGAGGAATAATAGATGAATAATTAAATAAATAAAATTTATTTAATTATAGAATAGAAATAGAAAAATAAATTAATTAAATAATTAAACAATATTTAATTAATAGAAGAATGTGAAATTAGGGAGAAATTGATGTGAAAATAATGCTTGCAGGTTCAGGACATTTTTAACTGTCTACATTTTGCCCCTCTTTGATACAATGTCAATTCTGACGTTGTGTCAAAGAAAAATTTAAAAAATATGCTCTGGATTTGCCCCAGCGTGCCCCAGACAAGGTGGGATAGCCTTATGCCCCCTCAGGTAATTTTACAAAAATTTTTAAAAAAATTTAAAAAATTGGGAAATTTCCTGAAAAGTTGCGCAGAGGGTCAAAAAGTGTACCGGTAATGAAAAGTTAGGCTCAAAAGGTAGCTAATGCATGAAAAAAAGAGTAGGAATGGCCAAATTTGAAGAAAAGGGGCCCACTTAGGTCAAAAAGTCCTATAAATAGCCTCTAGGGGGGCCCAAATAGCTCATTTACGCACATAGCCTTTAGAGAGTTTAGAGATCTTAGAGCTTTGAGTGTTCAGTTTGTTGTAGAGATGCTTTCAGAATGTCGTTGATTCCAGCCTGCCATCACCATGGATCATGAGTCAGGACCTATGGACAACTACCCAGTATAGGCGCGGCAGTGTACCCAAACCCTAGTTTTTAATTTTGTCATTTTTTTGTAGATTTTAGGGTCCAAAAAAGGGCCATAAATGCGATCGTGAGTGACACAAGTGCGGCCTCCTGCACTGCATCTGCCATTTTGTGATGCAACTGCATTTTTGTGATGCACTTTCCTGCTATTGCAACGTAATCACCTTAAGTAGCATGTAATCACCTTACACGGTGTGCAGTCACCTTAGGTGGCATGCATTCGTGAGGTGCGAAGCACCTAAAGAAAAAAGTGACGCATTTGCAAAATTGCAACACTCTTGATAGATCTTGTGACATAGTTGCCTAAGTGTGATGCAATTGTATGACAGTGCAACGCATCTAGTTGTCTAGCGCATTCTGCGACTTCCCATATGTGGGGAGCGTGTGATCTATAGTGTCAAGTGAGGGTTGTCCACCCTCTATAGACTCTTTGATACAAATAGTGATGCAGAGCTCAGAATGGAGGATTAGAAGATCCATTGGGACACTTTGGTAGATTGATATGATAGACTGATTATCGTTCTATGTACTTGCATCGATGGCATTGTCATTCTAGATCGACACAGTCATGGCTTCCCAATTGGGTGGGGAGAGATGCTGGAGGGCATGATAGAGCAGGCGATAGTGTATGCTTGGGGTCCCTATTTGCTAGCGATGCTATACTTTTAGCTGCACGGCGTAGCTTATAGAAGAGAGCAGTCTATTAACTGTGGAGTGACATTGTTGATGGTTTGGGCATGGGAGTGGATTCTGGTATTCAGGCCTCTTATTACTAGGGAGATACTTGAAGAGTTGCCCTATGTGCACATCTACATAGGAGTAGTTGTGCAGACACAGATGGGTGATGTAGGCTTTTGGTGACATGGCATGGATTACCTGGATGAGTTCATATGGAGACCCTACATGGATTGCCATGTATAGTTGGAGGACAGAGATCACTTTCCCTACTACCGCCACACTAGGTATCTAATTGGGTGGACCATTCAGAGCTAGCATATCATTGAGCGGCATTTTCCTAAGCGCATTTGGAGATAGTTTGGGGAGAGATAGGGGGATCCTATCGGCATAGCAAAGTTTTCACGGTCCATCTAAGAGGTCTCTAACTGGGGACGTATGATCAACATTGATGTAGCTATTTAGGAGATAGTAGGATTCTAGCCTATTTAGTGGGAAGCTATGACTACTATTACAAATACAAGCATGACGCCTGAGTATGATGCATGGTGGGCGCAACATAGGCCTACATCATTCTTACATCCTAATGAGTCGGCGTCAATGGAGAGACTAGGCCAAGGACCCAAAGGCAAGTTTCGAAGCAAAGGCAGAGGGAGGCACAGAGGTTGGGGAGGTGGGGGTGATGATGGTGGCCAAGGAGGTAGGGGAGATAGGGGCAGAGGCAAGGATGGTAGAGGAAGGGGTCTCAAACTCTCTCCTATCTGTGAGGAGGGAGAGGGGGCAGTTAGACAGGTGGCAACTGCTATGGGAGAGGTTTAGGTAGGAGAGGTGGAGGAGGACATTGGAGGAGAAGGAGAGGATAATGAGATGGATGCTGAGGAGGAGAGATTGTGGAAGGAAGCACTCCAGGATGTACCTATTGTGGAGCTAGGAGAGGATGAGCAAGCAGAGGATGTGGGGGAGAGAGGAGGGGATTTGTCAGTGTAGGTTGAGGCCTTGTAGGGTTAGCTAGAGCAGTGCATAGCAGAGCACAACATGGCCATTATTAGGGCTCAGAGAGTAGAGTAGTGTAGCATCAATTTCATGGCTATGATTGGTAGACCTACCGCACAGTTTATATAGGCTTTATACAGGGTAGCGTAGGAGGCATAGTACTATAGGGGCCTATATGAGGGTGTGGTGATGACCGAGCAAAGAGCACTGATGAGAGGAACCTCCTGCAACAAAATAATGAAAAATGCACGAAATAACAGATTTATAAAAATAGCAAAAACACAAAAGGAATTTATTGATCGCATGCCACTTCAAGGGGGCAACCTCTTTTAAGCAAGCTCAATACAATAAATTCATGGATGCCTTCATTGGCCTCCACACATACTTATATACTAAGTCTAATCTAAACAACTACTACTTCCCATGAATGTGGCATAATACAATATGCTCACGGGACTACTTATAAAGCATATGCATCCATAGCAACTAATATACTAACAAAGTAAAGAGAAGGGTTAAAAATGGGTTCCTAACATCCCCACCCTCTTAGAAAAGCTTTGTCCTCAAAGCTTAAGATGTGGGAATTGTTGCTGAATATGGAAAAGTGGTGCCCATGTTGCATCCTCTAGTTGCATTCTGTGCCACTGAATTAATACCTCTGTGATGGATCAAGAGTGAAGTTGATGAGTGTGCCTATCAAGGATTGCCACTAGCTCTAGAAGGATGGATCCTTCATAATCAAGTTCTGGTAAAATAGTTTGTGCTTTGATATGGGTGCCAAGAACTTTGTTTAGACAACTAACCCAATCTTCTGAAGAACCTTATATGGCATATAGAACTTTGGAGCCAGCTTATGATGCCCTTTGAGTTTCAAGGATGATTGCTTGTATGGCTGGAGGTGAAGAAAAACCATATCACTGACTTGAAAAGTATGCTTAGAATGGTGTTGATCAACCTATTGTTTCATTCGATTTCTTTCCATGTGAAGATTCTCCTCAAGATGCTAAGAATCTGATCTCAGGTTCAGAGAACCGTGTCAACTACCTAAACTGGTGAACTACTGGGGGTGTATGGAAGGAGCATTGGCATTGCCTAACCATAAACAATTTCATATGGAATCATTTTAGATGCAGTGTGGTAGGAGGTATTGTACCACCATTATGTGAAAGGGAGCCACTTTGCCCACTGATGCTATTGATTTGAGGTGAAGCAACGAAGATAAGTTTCCAAACATTTGTTGACAATTTCAGTCTAGCCATCTATTTGTGGGTGATACCCACAACTCATCTTCAGTTTGGTGTTGGTGTGTCGAAATAGTTCTGTCCAAAAATGACTAGTGAAGGTTGCATCACGATCTGAGACAAGGGAAGAAGGTATGCCATGACAGAAAATCTGGTCCATGAAAATTTGTGCAATTGAGGAAGTGGCATAGGGATGGCTAAGGGCACAAAAATGACTATATTTGGAGAGGTGATCAACCACAACCAAGATCATTGTCTTCTCTCCAGATTTAGGGAGCCCCTCAATGAAATCCATAGAAATATCTGTCCAAATTCGTGTAGAGATGGGCAAGGGTTCAAGCAACCCAGGAATGAGTATCATTTCACCCTTATTGCATTGGTAGGTATCACATCTAGCCACCATCTATTGAATTGCCCTTTTCATTCCCTTCCAAAATAAGTTATGCCATGCTTGCTCGTAAGTTTTGAGAAACCCTAAGTGCCCTACCGATGGACAAGCATCGAGTTCATAAAAGATAGCCTACTGAAGATCTATGCTCTGAGGAAGCATCAGACGACCCTTGTATTGTAGAGAAGTGCCATCCCAAGAATAATGCGGTACAGTAGAGGGGTTATTGGCCAACTATTGAATGATTTGAGATAATGAAGTCATTAACATAACCCTACTAGACAGATTCCAACGAATTTAGAACAAGCATAGAAATAGCTAAAGGGAAGCTTGGTCATCAAATGTGCGAGAAAGAGCATCCGCCATAATATTGTCCGTAGCCTTCTTGTAAGTGATCTCATAGTCAACCCATGAGTTTACTGACCCATTTCTATTGTGTTGGGGAGGAGACCCGTTGTTCCAAGAAATATTTTAGACTCTGGTGATTAGTTTTGATGCAAAAATGATTCCCCAGTAGGTATGGCCACCACTTCTGTACTGCATGAAAAATAGTCATCTTTTCCTTCTCATACGTAGAGAGTACTAAATTCTTACCAGAAAGTGCTTTACTGGTGAATGCAATGGGACATTCTTCTTGAAGGAGCATAGAACCAAGTCCATTGCCACAAGAATCACTCTCGATAGTGAAGGTCTTGAAAAAATTTGGCATAGTTAGAACAGGGTTGTACACATTTCTTATTTTAGTTTTTCAAATGCACACTCAGTAGCATGTGTCCAAGTAAAAGCATCCTTTTTCAACATAGTTGTCAATGGAGCTGCAATCTTCCTCTAATCCTTGACAAACTTGTGATAGTAGACAATCAACCCCAAAAACCCATGGAGGCTCTTGAGTGTCTGAGGATGTGATCAATTTTTCATGGCATCTATTTTTGCAAGATCCACTCGAACCCCTTGGCCTGAAATAATATGCCCGAGATACTCCACTTTGTCCTGGCCAAAAACACATTTAGACTGTTTTGCATAGAGATGATGATTAGAGAGAAGTTGTAGTATGAGATCCAAATGTTGAAGATGCTCATCCCATGTTTTACTATAGATGAGGATATCATCAAAGAAGACCAAAATGAATTTCCACACGTAGGGCCAAAATATTTTATTCATCAATGCCTAGAATGTTGAAGGAGCATTCGTGAGGCCAAAGGGCATGACCAAAAACTCATAGTGGCCATCATGCATGAAGAAAGTAATTTTAGGGATATCATCCTCATGAACTTGAATCTGGTGATACCTAGAATGAAGATCCAACTTGGACAAAAAAATGAGCACCATGAAGCTCATCAAGAAGCTCATCAACAACAAGAATTAGAAACTTATCCTTGATTGTGATGTGATTAAGTGCTCAGAAGTCAATGCAGAGATGCCATGACCCATCTTTTTTCTAGACAAGAAGAACTAGTGAAGAAAATGGACTGGTACTTGGAGAATAATGCCTTGCTTTAGTAATTCTTGAATGAGCATCTCAATCTCTATCTTTTGGTGAAAAGGGTAGCGGTAGGGCCTGATGTTGGGAGGAATGCTTTCAGGAAGGAGATAAATATGATGGTCCTCTGGCTATGAAGGTGGGGATCCCACTGGTTCAACAAACACACATGCATACCTATCCAAAATTCATTGTAGATCAGAAGGAGTAGTGGAGACCGTTGATGGTTGCATCTGAAGGGAATGGAGCTAGGCAATGACATCGTGTGAATTTTTCTTAAGAAGATTTTCCATGTGATGTGAACTTATGATGCTGAGAGACCCCGGTTGTAAGCCCTTCAATGTGTGTTTTTTTCCCATTGTTTGAAAACTGCATCTAAAGTTTAGCAAAATCCCATAAGATGGGTCCACATGTGCATAACCATTGGGCGTCCAAAACCACATCACATCCTCCTAAGGGCAAGGCAAACATGTCAGAGAATAGGTTATAATCTCTAATAGAGATACACACATTGTGACACTTCCCTTTGTAAGGTAATGTGCCCCCGTTGGCAATCATGACTTCAAAGCTGGAGCAAGGATGGACAAAACAATCAGCCTATTTGGTGATTTGATGGTCAATAAAAACCTCAAGTGCTACCAAAATCAATGAGTAATGTAAGAGGGAGCTTCTTGATATAACCCTTGACTCGCATGGTTTGTGGAGTGGTGACATTTGCTAAAGCATGGAGAGAGATCTCTGGGTGGTCTTCCTGAGAAGCAGGGTCAACAAGCGGCTGTTGAGGTTCGGCCTCATCATCTACTGTATCCTGAGCATCCACACAAACTTCAAATTCAGGTGGAGAATCTACATCCAAGAGGTATAGATTTTGTTCAACAAATATATGTCCCCAAGTCAATTTCTCATCACAATTATAACAAAGTCCTTTTTCTCTACATGACTACATCTCTGATTCAGTCAAATGCTTGATAGGAGTTGTTCTAGGAGCTGGCGTTGTTTGAGGTCTTTAGGAACGTGTATTCTGAATGGAACAAAATTAGATTTGGATCGTTGTTGAGTTGTGATCTTGTCCTCCACCAACTTAGCCAACTCTAGGGCTTCCATCATTGTGCTAGGATGGAACCTTTTAACCTGAGAGTGAATTGCATCCTTCAGACCACTAACAAAACAACTCCTGAAGAATTCATCAGACACTCCCTCTATGTGATTGGCCATTTTTTTAAATTCTATCTGATATTCTCTCACAGTGCCTGTTTGGCAAAGTTTAGTGAGTGCTCCTGTGAAGTCATCAAAAGCACTAGGCCAAATCATTGCAAAATGAGTTTGCAAAAATTAGTCCATTTTGTCTCGTCATGAGCCTTGATATACCAATGAAACCATTGAAGGGCTTCATGTTCCAAGTGAAAGGAAGCAAGTGGGACTTTGTTGATATCAAAAGTATTATGCAAATTGAAATGTTGTTCTGCCCGGTATATCCATCCAGTTGGATCGTCACCATTGAATCGAGGAAAATCAAGCTTTGACCCATGAAAATTGCTAGAAGAAGAAAACCCAGTGTCTGAAGAAGACTCCGGCTGCCATCTGTTGTTCATAGTTGAATACTGAAGATTAAGGCCAAGAATTTTTTCATCAAGATCTTGGAGTTTGGTCTTGAGGGTTGTAATTTCATCCTCCATGTTTTTTGCTCCTGTTCAGGTTACAACCATAGCCAGGAGATTTTTTTTGGGAATGGGTAGAAAAAAGTGTGTTAAAACATTTTTAGTAAAAGAAAATTTTGATTTGGGGAAAACTGCAATGGGTAATTGGGGTTTGACTAGCATTTGTACACTTCCTGAGGGAAATGGGAGAAGAAAACAGTGATTTCAGAAGCGGGGTGAAAGAATGGGAAAAATTTTCCTAGAGAGACAAAGGAGTAGAAATATGAAAGGAATGACGGGATAAAATTTCAAGGCTAGTGGGTGACATTCGAAGAAGTTATGGTAAACCCTAAAATAGTGAAATGTGGGATATATGTTTTTGATAAGTGGAATTTGGGATAGGTTCCTCAAAGAAGGAAATGTACGGAATAAAACTACAGGTGTTCCAATGAAGTTTTAGAGGAAATAGAGCTAAAACAAGAAAGATATGGTGAAAAAAAGAAAAAAAAATTACTTTTTTTCTGAGGATTGTTGTTTCTAAAAATGGTCTGCCAACTGCTACTCTAAACGGATTCAATCTATGGTTTGTCAGCTGTCAATAGATATGGGCCCCAAGTTTGTTTGGCTTCCTAAACGTTCAAGGGAGTCACTCAGCCACCAATGTTGTTTAACGGCTTGCGTATTGGGGTAGTACCCCTCACTCCACGACTCAGGTAAAACTGATAACCACTTTGCCACAAACGACAGCTCTTGGTTTACCTCACAGATAGAAACTAGTCAATCGGGTAGGGGCCATTGCCCTTTTCGCTGGCAGATCCTCTCAATGGGCCAGCTACTTCAAGGTTCATGTGGTACTCCTCACAATGAGTTATAGGGCTATATGCCCAAGCACTTCCAATAGTTAAGCGGATAGGGGTGTTCTCTAATCCGAACTTGCAATCCAAATAAACAATATAGACGTGAAAAAAAGAATTATGCAACAATCATAGTGCCTGGAGGGCCACTCCAAAAAAGGTAGAAATTCCACCCAGTGAGCCTAAGAAAGTGCTCTGATACCAGATGAGAGGAACCTCCTGCAACAAAATAATGAAAAATTCACCAAATAATAGATTTATAGAAATAGCAAAAACACAAAAGGACTTTATTGATCACAGGCCACTTTGAGAGGGCAACCTCCTTTGAGCAAGCTCAATATAATAAATTCATGGATGCCTTCATTGGCTTCAACATGTACTTATATACTAAGTCTAATCTAAATAACTACTACTTCCCATGAATGTGGGATAATACAATATGCTCATGGGATAACTTACAAAGAATATGCATCCATAGAAACTAATATACTAACAAAGTAAAGAGAAGGGTTAAACATGGATGCCCAACAACTGAGTTATTAGAGCAGGAGTGCCAGTAGGACAAACTCACAGCAGACTCACAACAGTGTCAGGGTATCACAGAGGAGAGACTCTCTATATGATAGGCCATCAAGTTCTAGGGTCAGTTCAAATCATAGGGGTCCTCCTTTAGGGCAGGCACCATCTGGTGGTGAGGGTAGCACAGGCTAGGCCTATTTTTGCTAGGACACATATTTTTGATCGAGCCTGTGAGATCTTATTTTGACTGAGCCTACGAGCTCCATTTTTTATAGTGATTCTGATATTGTACTTATGACACTTTTTTTATATATATGAGATACACTATTGTGATAGTTATATGATGTTTTATACATGATGATGTGAGAGATTATGTTATGCATTATGTGATAGTTTATGGATTCATGTTATGCTCTTATGGATTTATGATTATGCCATGTTTTCTATTTGATATGTATTATGGATATGTGATGTATGGTGTATGGTTTATAACATTCTTTATGCACATGGTTTATGAATGGTTATATGGTTTGATGGGTGCATATTATGAGATGGTACGACATGTTTATGAGATGCTACTACATTAAGCTTATGTGATGCTTATGTAAATTATGTTGAAAGGCACAAGACAAGTGAGAGGGAGGGTGAATTAGTTGTCAAAAACTTTAACTTCTTTAAAGAAAGATCACTTTCACATTCAATTAATCTAACTCCTTATTTTGTTATGAACATTAAACAAGAATAGTAGAATTAAAACATGAACACATCAACACCATGCACACATGAACATCAATTTTTTCATGTGGAAAACCCTAAATAG
Source organism: Cunninghamia lanceolata (assembly GCA_027924645.1). Lineage (NCBI taxonomy): Eukaryota > Viridiplantae > Streptophyta > Pinopsida > Cupressales > Cupressaceae > Cunninghamia > Cunninghamia lanceolata. The sequence continues at coordinate 10,101,569 of BSBN01000883.1, forward strand.
GGAAAAACCATGGTGAGTGTTAGCTCACAATATAATGTAGTAACAATACCAAATATCAAAAGTGGCTCACTGCCAAAGGGCTCACTACCTAGGGCTCACTGCCCAAAATAATGTCTCACTACCAAAGGGTGGCTCACTGCCGAGGGTTGGCTCACTGTCGGAGTTGGCTCACTGCTGAGGTTGGCTCACTGCCAAGGTTGAACTAATATATTAGCATCTACACCATGCTTGAGTTTAGTTCCATTGAAGTGTAATACAACTCCTCTACTCTGCTCTACTTTTACAACTCACACTTTATCTTTGCATCTTCGCAACTTAGCCCCTCAATCACAAATTCATTACATACATTTATACCTATCATAAACCTTAGAATGTACATCAAGGTTGGCATTACATTCTACAACCAATGGAACTATCTCCAAGGTTGGCATACATACATAACTCAAATTAGGACTAAACCTAAACAAATTTGCAGAGTAAATGAATGATGTGTTGGATTTAGGACAGACAACTAAGAGGGGGGGTGAATCAATTGTCCAAAACTTTCTTCCAATTAATCACTTAAATTTTTAACTTAATTTAGCAACATAATGATAAATCAATCATGGAAACATAATGCAATATTTCAAGAGCAGAAACACATCAACACATAAGACACCAAGATTTTTGACGTGGAAAACCCAGTTAAGAGAAAAACCACGGGGTGACTAACCCAAGAATGTATTCTCTGTTAGAAGAAATGGAAGAACAAAATGGCACATGCCAATTAGGGCTCACTGCCCGAGCACACTGCTCACAAGAAGCCCATTGCCTACAGGAGACACACTGTCTACAGAATAATAAGTATTACATACTTGAACTGAAGAATAGCATCTTCACCATGCTCAAGTCAGTTCCATTTAAGGTCAATACTTCTGCTCTGCCCTTTTGCTCTACTCCTCTCTACCACACTCTCATACTCGTACCCTCACTTTGAAATAACTTTACAACTCCTTATTTATACAAGACATCGACTTAGGAATAATCATCCAAGTCGGCATACATTACAGAGAAACTACATAAATACAATATGACTAATTACAAAAAGACTTCACATAGATCAACACACTGTCAGCCACACAGATATGAGACTTCAATCTTTCTTTAGGAACACGCCATTCTTCATAGAACATCTTCAAGATCATCCGTAGGATGTGTAACTCATCCGGTCAGCCAGACTTAGGAAGAACACCATCATCCGGAAGTAATTCTTTAATTACGAGCTCAGTCTTCAATGCTGACCACCAACACAAACTGGACACAATCCAAAGACCTCCACAAGATTTCTTGAATCACCAAGAACATCCACACTACTTCTGTTCACTGAAATCATTCTCTCCTTTATCCAGAACCTCAAGAACACAGTCTGTCATCGCTGTCATATTGGAATAGATGCTTGTGGACCTCCAGACTAGGAACCAATTGGGTTGTTAATTCAAATTGACTTCCTAAACACTCCACCAAATCCGCAGAACAAGATATTGCATTTCTAGATCTCACTGGACCTATCTGTGTCACTCTATCACCAGTAAACACCTGCCAGAACCAGTTTTACTTAAGTGGCCATAACTTCTTCAGATCTTCGTACAAACCTCTGAAATCTTTACTGGATCATATTAAGACACATATCTATAAACCCTTTAAAGTGCATCCTCTGATCTTCACCTTATCTAGGATTTTTACCTCACTATCTTCATTATTCTTCTCTGTTCCTGATTAGGACTAATTTTCTTAGTATCCTCAACACACAGCTCATCCAATCCTTATCATCAATGCAACACAAGTATGTTGACATCAATGAAAACACCGGTTAGGCCCATACTTGCAACAATCTCCCCCTTTGTCATTGATGGTAACATATGATGTGAAAAGCTATTTTAACCATCAAGACAAGAACTTCTCCTTACTGACATAACTCCCCCTATCAACAACAACCACTCACATGTCTTCTCTTCCTTTACTGATCCCCCTTTGATTAGTAACCACTTTTTTTTCACAAGTCTTCTCTCCCCCTTTGACATCAATGGCAAGGGCACATACTTGCATTATTTCAAAAACATATCAACTGCTCCCCCTAAGTAGCAGCTTCCCATCATCAGTCCGGACCAAAAAATATGACTGTGAGATCCACTGGACTGATGCACATCAGTGTACCTTAATTCAAAACTGAAGAGGTACTAACCCCTAACTTCTCCCTGAGATACTCAAAAGAGTCCTTAGGTAGAGGTTTAGTAAAAATATCTGCAATTTGATCCTTGGAAGGCACAAACTCTAATCTAACCTCATTCTTGTTCACTTGCTCTCTCAAAAAGTGAAACTTAATGGATATATGTTTAGTCTTTGAATGCAATACCAGATTCTTTGATATGTTTATTGCACTTGAATTATCACAAAAGATTGTGATAGGTTCCTCATACTCCACTTTGATATCTTTTAGCATTTGCTTCATCCACAATACTTGAGTGCAACTACCTATTGCTACAATATATTCTGCTTCTGCAGTGGATAGAGATATTGCCTCTTATTTCTTGCTCAGCCAAGAAACCAATCTCTTCCCCAAAAAGAATGCTCCACCACTGGTACTCTTCCGATCATCCACATCTCCTGCCCAATCCGCATCTGTGTATGCACGAAGAGAGAAATCATGATCTCTAGGATACCACAAACCATACTCAATTGTCCCTTTTAGATATCTAAGAATCTTCTTGATCACCATGACATGAGATTCTCTAGGATCAACTTGGAATCTAGCAACAAGACCAATAGCATTCATAATGCCAGGTCTAGTTTGAGTGAGATACAATAGTCCTCCAATCATTGACCTGCACTTTTTCTGATTAGCCTTAGGAGAGTCATTATCTTTTCTCAATTTACATCTTGTTGCCATGGGAGTATTCATTGGTTTTGAGTCTTCCATCCCAATTTTTTTCAACAATTCTTTCACATATTTGGTCTGAGAAATGAATATTCCTTTCTTTGTTTGAGTGATTTGCAGATTCAAGAAGAAATTCATTTCCCCAAACATGGACATCTCAAATTCACTTTTCATTTGATTTGCAAAGGTTTTACACATACTATCTCTTCCTCCAAACATGATATCATCAACAAACACTTCAACAATCAAGTTATTTTCATGATCAATTTTGAAATACAAATTACTATCAGTAGTACCTTTGCTGCAACCAATCTTCAAAAGATGCTTATCCAATCTTTCATACTAGGCTCTTGGGGCTTGTTTGAGTCCATAGAGTGCTTCCTTCAACTTGCAAACCATATAACCATGATCAAACAATTGAAATCCATCCGGTTGCTCAATGTAAACTTCTTCTTCCAAGTCACCATTTAGGAAGGCAGACTTGACATCCATCTGATATACTTTGAAATCCTTGAAGGCAGCAAAAGAAAGAAATAATCTGACTGCTTCAATTGTTACCACCAGAGCAAAAGTTTCTTCAAAATCAATTCCTTCTACTTGGGAGTAACCCTTACAGACCAATCTGGCTTTGTTTCTGACTATTTCACCATCTTCATTCAGTTTATTTCGGAAGACCCATTTGGTTCCAATCACATTCTTGTTTTTAGGTCTGGGAACAAAATCCCAAGTGTGATTTTTCTCAATTTGCATCAGCTCTTCCTCCATTGCTTTAGTCCAATTTTCATCATTGCAAGCTTCATTCATTATCTTAGGTTCAATTTTTGAAATCAGACAATACTCTTCTGAATCTTGAGCAATCCTTCTTCTTGTTTGTACACCTTTGCATTTATCACCTATGATCTGATCTTCAGAGTGATTTAGTCTTACATACCTGGGAACTTTGGGAATTTCTAGCACTTCTGATTCTTGAATAGGTTCATTCAAACTTATCTCTTCTTCTTGATTTACTGGATCAGTCTGAATCTAAAATTCAGAGGGAGCTTGGACTTCTTGAACAAAAACATTATTTTGATCATCTTCATCATATTCGTGAAATCTTGAGGGTTTTTCAATACCTTCATCAACCTTCACATTTGTACTTTCAACAATCTTCCTTAATCTCTTGTTATAGCACCAGTATGCTTTGCTTTGAGTAGAATAACCCAAAGAATATTCCTTCATCACTTCTAGCATCAAATTTTCCTAGATCTTCATCTCTTTTAATGTAACATTTGCTACCAAATACTCTAAAATACCTCACAGTGGGAGTGATGCCAAACCAAAGTTCATAAGGAGTCTTACCGGTATTGCTTCTAATTTGTACTCGATTGAGAGTATAGACTGCAGTGCTTACAGATTCTCTCCAATAGATGTGAGGAACATTTGCTTCTATCATCATGGTTCTAGATGCTTCCTAGATGGTCCGGTTCTTTCTCTCCACTACTCCATTCTGCTGTGGAGTCCTAGGAGCAGACAACTATCTTTTTATTCCATGTTTCTCACAGAATTCTATGAACTCACTGGATGTGAATTCTCCACCTCTATCAGACCTCAGACATTTTAATTTTAATCTAGTTTCATTCTCTACCATAGCCTTGAATATTTTGAATTTCATAAGAGCTTCTGATTTCTCTTTTAGAAAAGTCACCCACATCATCCTGGAATGGTCATCAATTAATAACATGAATTGTCTATCACCTTGCACACTCCTTCTTGCCGAACCACATAGGTCAGTATGAACTAAGTCCAATAATCTGGTAGAAGATTGTTCCTTGCTTTTGAATGAGACTCTGCTTTGTTTGCCCAACTGACATTCTTTGCACAAACTATTTGTAGGTTTCACCAATCTGGGAAGATCTCTTACAGCCTGAGTGTTGCTTATCTTGATGATATTATCAAAATTCACATGACACATTCTCCTATGCCACAACCAACTCTGCTCAATTTGGACAAATAGGCAACTTTTACCAGTACCAACTAAGTGGAAGATATTACCTTTTGTTTGAGTACCAAATGCAATCTCTATTCCAAAACTTTCAAAGATCTTGCATTTTCCATTCTTGAATCGGAGATCATAACCTTTGTCCACCAACTATCCAACACTGAGAAGATTGTGCTTTAGACCTTCAACATACAATACATTACTGGTTTTGTTCTTTCCATCAAAATAAATGGTTCCTCTACCTCTAATTCTGCCAGCAGAATTATCACCAAATGTTACCACTCCTCCTTCATACCTTTCCAAATCTATGAACTTATTTTTGTCACCTGTCATATGGTGAGAGCATCCACTGTTAATGCCCCAGTCATCCTTTTCTTCAACTTGGGTAGCCAGAGCTCTTTCTATAATTTTATGATTGATAGATTCAGAGGGCATTGGATCTTCTTCCTTGATGGCAATAAACACCCAGTCACTTCCAGATTTGTTTCCTATCTCTGATTCATCATCTGTTACTCTTTCATTGTCATCATCTTCATGAACATAGTAACAATTCTTTTGGAACCTTGATCTGTTAGGATTTGGCTTTGAAAATATTTCCAGACACCTTGAGGAAAAATGACCAATCTTATTGTAGTTAAAACAATTAAAAGGAAATTTCCCTTCGTACTTACCATATCCTCTTGGTAGACTTTTTGCAATAAAGGCTTCAAGTTGAGTAGCTTCTACTTCATCTTCTTCCAGGTCTTTTCTTTCTTTTTCATACCATGATAGTTTCCTTGAAGAGTTCTCTCCTGAATCAAACTTGTGTTCTCCTTTTATAGAGGCACTAGCTTTGAATGCAGAGTCAGTCTTAGGGGGTACATCTCTAAACTCGGTCAGTTCAAATGCAGCCAATTTACCAACCAATTGATCTCTGGTGATACCTGAGAAGGATCTGAATTCTTCAATAGCAACAACCTTATATTTGTAAGAATCAGGAAGGGATCTAAGAACTTTGCCAACAATCTCATCTTTGTCCAAGATTCCACCAGCACATCTAATGCCAAAAACAAGCTCATTTACTCTTGGCATAAATGAAGTGATATTTTCATCTTCTCTCATCTTTAGGTTTTCAAATTTTCCTTTCAGACTCTGTAGCTTGGCACATTTAACATACTTGTCTCCTTCATGCAAAAGTTCCAGTTTTTTCCAAATATCATATGCAGTTTTTAGATCAATAACATTTGTCAACTCTAAATCAGATAAGGCACTTAGAAGAGCTTCTTTAGTCCACAGATTGTTTTCAGCACCTCTGATTTCATATACGGTACGCGAACCATTCTGTGGAGGATCATATTTCTTTGAAGCCATGATCCAATACTGTATTCCCATACATTGCAAGTGGCATTCCATATGACTTTTCCAAAGAGTGAAATTGGTTCCATCAAACCTTGGACTATCCTTCTTGTAGGACGACATCCTGGATCTCCTCAAGCCGTTAAGCTCCTTTTAGAGGAACTTGGATCTGATACCAATTGTTGGATTTAGGACAGACAACTGAGAGGGGGGGTGAATCAGTTGTCCAAAACTTTCTTCCAATTAATCACTTAAATCTTTAACTTAATTTAGCAACATAATGATAAATCAATCATGGAAACATAATGCAATATTTCAAGAGCAGAAACACATTAACACATAAGACACCAAGATTTTTGACGTGGAAAACCTGGTTAAGGGAAAAACCACAGGGTGACTAGCCCAAGAATGTATTCTCTGTTAGAAGAATAGGAAGAACAAAATGACACATGCCAATTAGGGCTCACTACCTGAGCACACTGCTCACAAGAGGCCCACTGCCTACAAGAGACACATTGTCTACAAAATAATAAGTATAACATACTTGAACTGAAGAATAGCATCTTCACCATGCTTGAGTCAGTTCCATTTAAGCTCAATACTTCTGCTCTGTCTTTTCACTGTACTCCTCTCTACCACACTCTCATACTCATACCCTCACTTTGAAATGACTTTACAACTACTTATTTATACAAGACATCGACTTAGGAATAATCATCCATGTCGGCATACATTACAGAGCAACTAAATAAATATAATATGACTAATTACAAAAAGACTTCACGTGGATCAACACACTATCATCCACACAGATATGAGACTTCAATCTTTCTTTAGGAACACACCATTCTTCGTAGAACATCTTCAAGATCATCCGGTCAGCCAGAATTAGGAAGAACACCATCATCCGGAAGTAATTATTCAATTACAAGCTCAGTCTTCAATGCGGACCACCAACACAAACTGGACACAATCCAAAGACCTCCACAAGCTTTCCTAAATCACCAAGAACATCCACACTACTTTTGTTCACTGAAATCATTCTCTCCTTTATCCAAAACCTCATGAACATAGTCTATCATCACTGTCATATTGGAATAGATGCTTGCGGACCTCCAGACCTTGAACCAATTGGGTTGTCAATTCACATTAACTTCCTAAACACTCCACCAAATCCGCAGAACAAGATATTGCATTTCCAGATCTCACCAGACCTGTATGTGTCACTCTGTCACCACTGAACACCCACTAGAACTGGTTTTACTTAAGTGGCCATAAAATCTTCAGATCTGCATGTGGACCTCTAAAATCTTTACTGGATCATATTGAGACACAAAGTTGGAAACCCTTTAAAGTGCATCCTCTGATCTTCACCTTATCTGGGATTTTTACCTCATTGTCTTCACTGTTCTTCTCTATTACTAATTAGGACTAATTTTCTCAATATCCTCAGCACACAGCTCATCCAATCCTTATCATCAATGCAACAGGAGTATGTTGACATCAATGACAACACCGGTTAGGCCCATACTTGCAACAAGATGAACACATCACAACTTAGCTCAGACCCAATTACATCTTCACATGCTTGGACATGCTGTTACAATCTACGATTCACCTCTGCAACAAGTGTGACTAACCAGGTTAGCAAGAACTTGTGCACATATCAAGTACACTTAGAAACATGCTTGCAAAGTCTTCCTTGTAGCTTACGAAACAATCACATGCTTTCAACACATTCTGGAGACATCCAAGAACAACATAAAGTCACTTGGGAGCTGACAAATCCAACCACAACAAATCTCACTTGAACATAGCAGATATCACTTAGAGATACATATCAGACTGCTTCTCAATAGACACTATCAAACTCTACTAACCACTAACTTGCCTTCTGGAGCATCAAATGACAAATCCTTTGGAATGAAGACAACTAAGGAACTTATAAGCTTAAGTCCAGAACCACAAAGCCAAAAACCAATCTACAGAGAAATGTAGAGTAAAACACTTTCTCCCTATCACTCTGTAGACATTACCAGGCACAGCCTTCAATCTAGTGAATAGAAATTTTTATGCAAAGTGATATGGACCACCAAATTCTAGATTTAGCATCTTCAAACACTTCTCTAAATCATATCCAAAGCTCATGCTCTGGTCTTCACTATAGAGAAAATGCCAACTAAAATACTCAGACAGTGTTCTTCAATCAATCAGCAAGCAATAATATCAGAAGATACAGTTGACACCAATGACAACACAAACATGTTGACATCAATGACAACACTAGTTAGCACATACTTGCAAGAATCTCCCCTTTGTCATTGATGGCAACATATGATGTGAAAAACATGTTCTACCATCAATACATAATTCTTCATCAAAACTCCCCCTTTCTTTTTACACTTCTGCACTCTTACTCCCCCTGAGTTTTTCACATGATCTCTCTCCCCCTTTGACATCAATGGCAAAGGCCATCATATTTCTTCTACTACACATACTTGCACACTGCTACTCTGATCAATCTGAAATCATTCTTTACTCCCCCTAAATGTAACAATCATCTCAAACCACTACCTACTCCCCTTGAGAGGTAGCCTCCAACATTAGTCCAAAAAGAGAAATGTACTTTGAAGCATACTGGACAAATGCACTTTCCTATGCATCTAGTTCAATGAATGAGGGGTAATAACTCCTATTTTCTCCCAGAGATACTCAAATGTGTCTTTTGGAAGAGCCTTAGTGAATATATCATAAACTTGATGTTTTGTAGGTACATACTCAAGAATCACCTCATTTTCTACAACTTTCTCCCTCAAAAAGTGATATTTGATTGAAATATGCTTTGTCTTTAAATGCATCACTGGATTCTTTGAAATATTTATGGCACTTGTGTTATCACAAAGAATAGGAATTGGCCCATCATACTCAACTTTGATATCCTTCAAGGATTGCTTCATCCATAACACCTGAGTATAGCATGATACTGCGGCAATATATTCTACTTCTACAAGAGACAAGGAGACTAATTCATGTTTCTTTCTATGCCAAGACATTGCCCTATCTCCAAGGAAGAATGCACCTCCACTTGTGTTTTTCCTGTCATCAGCACATCTAGCCCAATCTGCATTTGTATAGGCACTTAAAGAAAAATCATTGTTCTTAGGATACCACAAGCCATGATCAGGAGTTCCCTTGAAATACCTGAATATCCTCTTTACTGCCATCACATGTGATTCTATGGGATCTGAATGAAATCTAGCCACAAGGTAGATTGTATGCATGATATATGGTCTGGTAGCAGTTAGGTAAAGCAGTCATCCAATCATTGATTTATACTTGCTTTGATCAGCCTTAAGAGATTCATCATTCTTGCTTAGTTTACAACTAGTAACCATATGAGTGCATACTGGTTTATAGTCCTCCATTCCAAACTTCTTCAACAATTCCCTGACATACTTTAATTGAGAAATAAAAATGCCTTTGTCTATCTGATTGATTTACAGTCCAATAAAGAAGTTCATCTCACCACACATAGACATCTCAAATTCTTTTTGCATTTTATTTACAAAATTCTTGCACATTTCTTCATTTCCACCAAATATTATATCATCTACATAGACTTCAATAATTAGGATTTGTTCTTTGGTTACCTTGATATACAAATTACTATCTATGGATCCTTCGTTGAAACCCTGCTGCAACAGATACTTATCTAGTCTTGCATACCAAGATCTAGGAGCTTTCTTCATACCATACAAGGCCTTCTTTAACTTGGATACCATGTCTGGTTTGTCTGATAATTGGAACCCATCTAGTTACTCTATTGAGAAATAGTGCCTCAAACTTACTGGCAAGAAGGCTAAAGGCATCGAGCTGACAGGCTCATGTCGACAGGACAAAGTGTCAAGCCTCCTTGACAATCCGATAAGCTCTTTGCATGTTGGTGTTAACTCCATCGCTGTGACAGTTTGATTTCATTGGGACCAAGTTTCTAGTCCCCTCAATGTATCGATGACCTACTGGTGTGGTTGTGTCAGAGAGACATATCATTATCAGCAGGAAAATGATGGAAGTCCCATTGACATTCTGACGACTGTCAAGAAGCTACGTCAGGCTAACATTGCATTGTCCAAGGGAGTCTCTAAGTTGTCCCCTCAATAGCCTAATACAAAGCATTTTCTCTCCATAGGTGTGACCTAGTGTCTTCAGCAGGACTCTGTCTTGAGTCTCCTCGATATTCCAACAAGGGGAGTGTTAAGAGTTGGCTATGCCATGGTAGTGAGGACCACATGGAGTATTATGATCTTCATCGAAGTAACATCCTTATATCGGTTGGAGATGATATATTGTCCCATCGATATGGCAATATATTAACTATGTAACCCACCAACCCATGGGTGCCTCAGTGGAACCTGGCTGGTGCTAAGCAGGAGAGCGGGGATTAGATGATGTCAATGGAGGATGTTTGACTGGGTGATTTAGAAAACAATGTGGATATCAATGTGACTTTGAGAATTCATGGAGAGCTTGAACAAAGTCCCATTGATAGTTCAACATGTCTTTGACAGTTAAAATGAATTGTGACCATTTCCTATAGGAACTGTATCGATTGGTTTCTGGTATAATATCGAATATAAAATGGTTGGAATAGTCTATAATGTTAAATGCCATAGTATATTAAAAAAAAAAAAGAGAGACCGAGTTTGAGAGATTAGAGTGAATTTCATGAGGAGAAGTTGCATTCATTAGGGTTATGCTGCCAAACTATCTCCAGATGGAACATGATGTTAATCTCTGTGAAAAGGCTTAGAGTCTGCAATTGTATTGTACCTGTGTATACTTGGTTACTGAATAATACAATGGGTCTCTGGCTTTTGGAGTGGGGTTTTTTACCCGTAAGGGTTTTCACCACGTAAATCTGTGTGTTCATGTCTTATGTTCCATCTTTCATGTTTTATGATTTTGTTTGTTAAATTTGTTTAATGCTTGTTGTTGAAATTGGTTAAACTTGCATGAACTTTTCTTAGTAGGATTAGTGGTGGGAAATGAACTATGTCTGTTTCCGCTTTGTGGCATAGTTGTACGTGGTTTTGAGGCAATCTAAAGAAATTTAAAGATACCAATGAAACTACTATTCTCAGATGTTCATTCTGAGATGAATTAATTTCCCTACAAGTGGTGTCAGAGCCTTCTATTGGGATTTGATTTTTCTTGGTGTTTCTAGTTCTAGGTATTCCTTTTGTGAAAATTTCTTAGCTTGGAAAGCTTGAGGAAATCAGAAGAAATCAGCTGATGATTGATCATATCGTGAGTGGAAGGTGATTTCTTATCTTTCAATTTCATCAGATAACACGCAATTTGAAGGATGGTGAAGATGGAGAAACTGGAGCTGGTCATAATGAAATGATGTGGTCTGAGGCTCCTAGTTGACATCAGAATAATCCTGATGCATGGGGTGGGATTTTTTTCTCTGTGGTTGTGTTGCAGCAAAGCTTTCATATTGGGTGTCTATGTAAGAGGCTCCTCAGTGATATGGAGAATCTTGTGTTGTTCATCCATGGAGTAATGTGCTTATGCTGGGTATTTATTCTTGGTATTGAAAGACATTATTTTTGTTACCCCGATTGCATATAGGCTATGGAGTTGATCATTGGATGATCTGGAAGCTTCTATAATAACCTGTCTCCCTTAGATGCATGTGCATGTTGGTGGTTGTGGAGTTGGCCTACAAGTGGGTCTGAAGTTCCTAAACTATTGTTTCCTTTTAAGGATTCTTTGTACTTGCATGTCTCAAATTCATGATCCTTGGATTTGAGGGGTTTTATAGATTTTCCTAAAAAAAATCTATGGTTATGCATATTCATGATAATCCATTATTCTGGTTTAACTATTATGGTGTTTTTGTTTCAAACTTTTGAATCGTCTAGATGTGAAGTGGGTATGGATGTGCATGGGTGTTTTTAAGACATGGTGTTTTACAGGTTTTACACAGTCAAGAGAAAAACTTGTCGTTTTGTGGAGCTACAATTAAGCTATTTTCTAGACCTTGGATTTTTGGGTGTTGCTAGATGAGATAGTTGCAATTTTGCATGCATGCTCTATGCATGGTGTGAGGAGGTAAGATGCTTTCTCTGCATAGGAGTGTTGGCACTTGATCTGTCACTCAGCATTTCTGTGGTGATGCTTGGTGGATTCCTAGACTATGGTGCTCAAATTGTGGATGCATTTGGCGAATCAGATTTGTAAGTAATTTGGTGCTTGAGTCATGTTGTCTACATAGTTTTTTCTCTTTGAGATCTTAGTTTTGTAGTTTCTAGTGCGATAGTGGGTTTGCATGTTATATTGTATTGGATCTATGAGTTATGCAATTTTGTAGGTGTGTACAGCCTATTGATTGCAATGGGATAACTCAGAAGTGGACTGTCTATATCCACAAGATTGATTAAGTGTTTATGCAAACTTGTTAGCTGGGCTTGTCTGTGGTCACTTGTACATTGGTGTAGTTGCTTTGAGATGAGAGGACGGAAGATGTTGAGTAACTGAATAGTCAGTTATGGGTACCTATAGCTATAGACACCCAACTTTGTCCATGTCTTGCAACACCTAGTCAAAAACATTACTTAGACATCATGTAGCATTTTGTCCTAATCCCAATCTTAATTCCATTTTATTCCATTAGCCAATTAATTAAATAAATTTTATTTATTTAATTAATTTCCCATCTTAATCCCATTTATCCTATCCTAATCCCACTTTCCATTTGATTAAATAAATCCTATTTATTTAATTAATTTTTCAACTAATATCCCAACTAATTCAAATAAATTATTTGAATTAGGTCTTCACCTTTCACCACATTCCAACACTTGTCCACCTCTCACTTGAATCATGTGTGGTAGTACAACTTTCATTTAATATCTTTCACATGAACAACTAATAAATATTTTTGTGTACACAATCACACATAAACTTATTAAATAAAAGTTTTTGTGTACATGGTCACATATGAGCTCTATTCTCCTTTGTACACTTGTCACATAACTACAACTCCCTTGAAGAGTGGGAATAACTAATCAATCCTAGCTGTCCACATCATTCATTTAACCTTTCAATCACAACCATCCATTTGAACCAACCCTTGCCTATAAATCAACCCCCTCACAAGCCATTTGATCATCCACCTTTCATACATCCTTATGCTGTCAAATTTAATATGCATTGAGTTAGAGTATCATTATGTTGTTGAATTGACATTAGAGCCTTTACATCATTCATCTTTCATCTAATCTTTTCATCTATCATCTTCATCTTAATATTATGCTGTTGAATTGAGCAATCAACATATCAAATCAATCAATCTATCTATCATGCATTCTATCTATTTCAGGTACTGAAGATTTGGATTAGGTAACGCATTGTATTATTTTATCATTTTCATTTTATCCAAATTTTCATTACACATTTTGGTGAAATTGACGTGAACATGCCCAATTGGATCTAATCGTTAGTTTTTGTAGGTTTATGCAGTTTGATTTGTAGGTTGAAGATATTTTATATTGCTAATTTTCTTTGTTTAGGACCAAATTTGTTGCAGAGGGTTTTTTCTTTTACATAGGTCCTAGAAAAAGGCAATCTTGGATTTTTGGAAAGAGGACTTCGAGACCTTTCTGAAACGTGGTTACATTAAAGATTTGGCTTAGTATTGAAGGAGTTATGATGATTTGAAGTTGACCCTACGATTCTGATTTTTTAGGAATTTTTGACGCGCGACTTTTAGAAAAAAAATCATATCTTCCAATCTAGCTAACCAAATCACATTCTATTTTTTGCAGGTGTTTAGAAATATTTAAATCCATTTTTCTATATCATTATTTTTCAGATCTATGATACAAATAGATTTTTTGCCAAAAAATAATTTTTTTTCAAACCCTAGTTTATGACATAACTTTTGCATATGGAATCCAATTTGAGCAATTTTTTTTTTCGATATTGATTATAAAATCATAAGGGATCTCATGGCCATATCTATTTTACAATTGGATGACATTATTTGTTGATTTTTTGCAAGGTTTATTTTTCAATCTTAACACTCTTTCATTGAAAACTTCATTTGGACATAACTTTTGCATATTAAATCAAAATCCAATGATTTTTTTTTTGAAATTGCATAGAAATTCATAAGGAATATATTGGTGATATATAATCTACTATAACTTGACTATTATTTCTTATTTTCGCAGATTTGTCATTTTTGAGCTAATACTTGTTTGTAGGTTCACTTGTCAAAGACCAAAATCTATCAAACTACTAACAAGTGTGGTGCAACTTGTTTATGCTTGTCAAATATCATTAAAAGAAACTAATATAAAGTTGGTTACTTATATTTCAAGGTGCACTCAATCCAACTTTTTCACTTTCAATTGAACCAAAAAATTGTTTGCAATATCACACTTCAATTTGGGCTTTGAAACAAATAATTGTTTGCAAACACACTTTGAAATTGGACTTAAAATAAACTTGTGTCTTCATTATCACATTTTGATTTGGGATTAAAAAGAATAAGTACTTGAACTATTTTCCACATATTTCATTTTATAAAGGGTCAATTAACAACTGCGAGTGTGAATCAAGTGACAGCTCACTTGGTTTGCTTTTGTTATACCCTATCTAGGAGGCCTGCTTGGAGACACACTACTCTAAGGGGTGACCTCAATCAAGGTTGAATCGAAAGGCATCCTCCTTTGGGATTTGAAATCTTATCACTCTTGGCTAAGCCCCAAAGAACTTTATACATTTGGGAAGTGAAGGTGAAGG
This sequence comes from Cunninghamia lanceolata, assembly GCA_027924645.1. Classification (NCBI taxonomy): domain Eukaryota; kingdom Viridiplantae; phylum Streptophyta; class Pinopsida; order Cupressales; family Cupressaceae; genus Cunninghamia; species Cunninghamia lanceolata. The sequence goes on from BSBN01000883.1 coordinate 10,116,613, forward strand.
GTGGGCTACCCCTTTCTCCTGGCTATGTGGCAGGATTTCACTTTCATTGCATCCCTAGTCAACCTTGTGCAATCTAGCCTAAGACCTAATTGGACATCCCCACTTGACTAGTCATAGGGCTTTTTGATGTGTCTCCTTCATGTGCTTGCTTAATCATCATCACATTCTTCAATTTCAAATTTAAAACTTGCTTATGTGTTTTGTGTGAGTGATTCATATGTGTATATGCATAATCATTTGATTGAACATTGCCAAATCAAGCTATAAACATCAAACACATAAATGGGTCATCCTACACATTATATCCAACTCAATTCCATCCACAGCATCCAATCTTATCATTCCACATCATATCCAAATCATATCCAAATCAATTTCATCCTAAACATATCCTAGTCACATGCAAACAAGATTAATCCTAATCATTTCCATCCTAATCATACCCCAATCACTTTCATCCTGGTCACCTTCATCCTAGTCACCTTCATCCTAATCACACATCCAATTCATCCCACATCATCATCATAATCCTAATCAAGCACTGGCCAAAAGGGTCTTAATCCTAAAAACATTTGAGACACCATGCCAACATTAGAAGACCTAGAACAAGACCTCATTCACCTACTTCACCAAGCTCAAGAAAGCCAATCATCTCTAAGCCAACAAACCATTGAAGACATCAATGTCATGATCCAAAAATCTCAAACAAGCCAATCACCTCAAATGTGACAACTCATAGCACAAGCCCAACACCTCATGGCCAGTTGTTAATCAAAAACCTAACAAGCACATCATCCTCTATCCATTCAACAACAACTAATGCCACCTCAACCTTACATGTCATCACCTCCCACTTCATATCAACCTCACCCATCTACATGTCACATCAATCCTTCATCAACTTATCACACCCCTTCTAATGTCAACCCTTATCCATATCAATCCATATCACAACAACCATTATCCTATGCAACCTCTCCATCATCATCACATCAACAATTCCCATCATGACAACATCAACTAATTCAACAATTCTAACCATCACATCAACACATTCACCAACAACAATAACAAGTCATATCACAACAACAAGTCCAAACACCATCCCAACCTCAATAAATTCCACCTCATCCCTATGTATCACACCCCTTAACTTCATACCAACCTAATCCATCCACCTATCATGTCATTTCCACACCAAACCTATCCACAAGGCAACCAAATTTCCTCACAAGACCAACAAGCACTGTTGATAGACCTAAGTCCACCTTTGCAACAAGAAGCACATGCAAGTCCAAGTGACCCCTTGTACATAAATCAAGAAACCCCAAGTTATCCTATGCAAGACCTAATTACCTTTGACAAGGGAGATACCAATCTAGCCAACGCATCCTATCAGTCACCTCCATCATACAATCATATGCCAACACATGAGCCAACTAGTCCTATCCTAACACCTTCATGTGATACCAATCCTAGTCCATTGGTCCATCAACCTTCATCACCTTCATCCCCATGTTCCACTAACCCTTCATTAAAAGATTCCATGGAGATACTTTTAGAAAGATTGGTCCAAGCAAATTTGATTGAGCTATTATCGCTAAGATCATATTCTCCACCTCTTTTTAAACCCCATTGGTATAATGATGATGAATATTGTACATACCATAGGTGTAATGGCCATGCCATATCCACTTGTACACAATTTAAAAGATTGGTCAAGAACCTAGAAGATTGTGGTAAGATTGTGTTAGATAAAATCAATCTATCTAATTGCATTATTCTTCCATCTAGACCAAGTCCCAATCCATCCAATCCAATTAGCCCTCAACCTAATCATGGTCCTAAGCCTACAACATCATCCACCCTTATTGTCCATCCCCTATAGTGCACATTCACCCATACCCTTGCAAAGGATGTGATCCATTGGCTACTAGCACAGAATAGACCATCACCATGTCAAACACCCATTCATGATCCTATCAAAGAACCTTCAAACACCATTCCCAATCATACAATCCCATCATGTGGTCCACAATCTATTGAGCCTATTCAAGAGTTTCCAACCATAAGTCTAAGTCAAGACCCATCATGTCTTCATGTTGATAACCCTCAAGAGCCAATCCAAGCAAATCAAGAGCTATGTAAAGAGTATAATCCAAAGCATGAGGAAACATCAAGCCTTCATCCAAATCAAGATCAAACCACTTCTAAGTTCCACATATCCATGACCTATATATTTTCTATGATCAAGATATTATCTATGATCATGACACTATTTGTGAGAAAGTTTATCCCATTCATAGCACACTTAATCCTATGCATGCTCACATTTATGATCAAGGTTATATCTATGATCATGAAAACCATGATGATCCTCTTGGCCAAAATTTATCCATTCCCTGATCAAGATGATATCTATGATGAAGAAGCTATGCATGAGCACCTTGATCCTATCTATAATCCTATACCTATCCATGAGCAAGATATCCAAATTGCTCCTAGTCATCCTCCATCTAGCCCAATCCATCCTCCACCTAGCCTTATCCATAATGAGCAAACATCTACCTCCCTTGATGAGACAATTGTCCCCCAAGCAAACATAGAAGATTAAATTAATAACTTGGATCTTAGAGAACACAATGCTAATAAAGATCCTCTTGATCCTTCCGCATCCACCATCGACCATGTTTCAAGTCCACCATCATATCCACTTGGTCTATCAACCTTCATACATGAATGTTCCTCCTTAGGACAAAAACAACCTTTGTCCTCCACCTTACCTTCTCCACCCACTAATGAGCTCAAGTCTAGTGTTCAAACTACACCTAGTCCCATAGTCCATCACATACTCCAAAACATGAATTACTAAGATAAAGGCTTAGACCTTTATGAACAAGGTATTTTGGAGCCCTTCCATGTCAAGGTCCCTCCACACTCATATGGCCTTGGATACACACCACAAGGTAAACCATCTAAAGATATTGGTGCTTCCTCCACTTCCTCCATGCATCCTAAGTCCACCAGTTTCAATCAAAGACCACATCACATACCCAAAACATATGTTGCCATTCCACCTCTATCATCCTACAAATGTCAAAATCATGTGACCATACACCTTCCACCATCCACTTTACCTCCATTGCTTCCAACTCCAAATATCCCTCCATCAACTTTGCCTCCACTTCTAACAACGCCTAATTATCCATTTATCAATAAATTCCCTAAAAATCCTAATCATGACCAAAAATGTACATATTGTCTAAACATGAAGCTTCCACTCATTCCACCAAACCCATGGGATTTTAAAGAAAAAATTTGGATGTCTCTACCTATAAAGCCAAATATCCTACCAAAAATCCTAAAGATCCTAATGCCTTAAGGCATCAATGCAAAGAATCAAAGCCAAATACATTCAAAAAGCTATCCAAGACCATACCTCCAAAAGAAAAGTCCAAAACTAAAATGTTTTGGGTACCTAAGCAAAAATCAAGCGAGTCAAATGAGGCATCCACCTCTCAAAAATCCCAACCATCCCCTTCCATCCAAAAATCCCAAAAATGCCATTCCATTAAAATATTCCAAAATTCCCACATGCAAAACAAAGATCATAAAAATATTAAGTCTATGTGGGTACCTAAATCACTTTATCATCCATATCCTAAGCCTTCATCCCCATTGCCTCCTACACTACCTTCCCATCAAAAGCTTCAATGTTTATCATGGTGTGTGCAACCGTTGGTCATGATTCCCATTCCGCAACATTCCCACATACCTCTATCTCCCCATCCTTCATCCATTATCCTACATATCTTCCCCATCACCTTCCTATGGTCCATGCTTTTGCATAACCTTTCATTCATCCTTTTGCTTAAGTCTGACATAATCCACATCATAATCCACTAGCCTACCCTTCATGATCCGCATCATAATCCACTATCTTCCCTACATAATCCACATCATAATCAACTATCTACCTAGTCCATCTCCCATCCACACAAACCATTACCAACATCTATGAGCATTTTGACATGGTCTATGTGATGACATCACACTCTAATAGGACTATCACCTTTCATGGAACTAGACACTTGAGTCCCTCCTATCCATTACCATGGTGAAAACCTGCTCGCAGGTGCCATGTGTAATTGTCATGTTATCCCATCAAAACTAAAAAAAAAAGAGAAAAAAAAAGTTGAGAAATCCCTTCATCCAATGGTGAAAACCTAGTAAACAGGTGCCTTGGATAAGTACCATGATGAAAACCTGGCAAATAGGCATCATGTGTAGGTTGATCTTTTATGTCACTTACACTTGGGGGCACCTTGTCTCATCCATCTTATCTTTTCCAATGTATCATTTTCCATCCTATCATGTCCTATCATACCATTTCCATACCATCCTATCCTATCCTATCTTCTTATCCTTATCCATTACATTCACATACCTATCATATTGAGTCCATTCATCCTCCCTTCCTCCTTTTGATCTTGATAAAGACATAGGGCCAAAATGTTGAAATATGCTTTGGTTATCTCTTGATATACCTCTATCCTTGCCATACAATTATCCATCATGTCATCCTATCCTCATAAGCCTTGTCATGTAAAATCCATCATGTCATCCACTTATCATAAGCCTTGTCATGTAAAATCCATCATGTCATCCTTTTATCATAAGCCTTGTCATGTAAAATCCATCATGTCATCCTTTTATCATAAGCCTTGTCATGTAAAATCCATCATGTCATCCTTTTATCATAAGCTTTGTCATGTAAAATCACATCATGTCATCCTTCTGTCATAAGTTTTGTCATGTAAAATCCTAAGTCTACTACCTAGAATGGGGCATGTTATTCCTATGCGACATAGTCTTTGGAGATCACATCCTAGCTCCATTATGATGCATACATCCATCCACTATAACCTATCCTTATATTGTTGCAAGTATGAGGTGAACCAGTGTTGTCATTGATGTCAACATACTCATATTGCATTGACAAGAAGGATTGGATGAGCTATGTGCTGAGGATATTGAGAAAATTAGCCTCAGTCAAGAATAGTGAAGAACAGTGATGAGAAGAAGGCAAATGTATTGTATAGGTTGCGAACTGGAGGATGTGGATTAAAGGGTTTGTAGATATGAGTCTTGAGATGGTTCAGTTAAGATTTCAGAGGTCCGCATGAAGATCTGTAGAAGTTATGGCTGTCGGTGTGGAACCGGTTCCGGTAAGTGTTCAGAGGTGACAGAGGATCACAGAAAGGTCCGGTGAGGTCTGGAATTACATAATCTTAATCTGCAGATTGGAAGGAGTGTTTGGGATGTCCTTGTGATGTGTCATCTTGAGTTGTGTATGATTTGGAGGTCTGGAAGTACCTTCTGCTTTATGACAGTGGCGACAGACTGTGTTCTTAAAGTTTCGGATAAGGAAGAAAAGAGATTCCAGTAAGTAGAGGAAGTGCAGATGTACCTGGTCATTCAGGCAGGCTTGTGAAGGTTCTTGGATCCTGTTGAGGTTGTGTTATTGGTCTGTATTGATGGTAGAGCCCAAAATTGAAGATATTCTTCTGGATGAAGTTCTTGCTCCGACTAGCTGACCGGATGAGTTGTTCATCCTGCGAATGTTCTTGTGGTGGCCGACCAGATGTGTTATTCATCTTGTGGATATTCTTATGGTTGATTGCCGACTTAGATGATTGTTTCTAAGTCAATGTCTTGTATAAATAAAGGTTTGTGAGTTCATTTCAAAGTGTGGATTGTGGAGATGAGAGCGGTGTAGTGAGGATAAGTGCAAAAGGCAGAGCAGGGATTTTGGGCTTAAATGGAACTGATCCGGACATGGTAGAGATGTCATTCTCTAGTTCAAGACTGTGATTCTTATCACTTTGTAGATAGTGTGTCTCCTTGTAGGCAGTGGGCCTCTTTATGAGCAGTGTGCTCGGGCAGTGAGCCCTAATTGGCAAGTGCCATTCTTTTTCTTATTCTTCTAACAGAGAATAATTCTTGGGTTAATCACCCCGTGGTTTTTCCCTTAACTGGGTTTTCCACGTCAAAATCTTGGTGTTCAATGTGTTGATGTTTATCTGCTCTTGTATTTGTGCATTATGCTTTCATGGATGATTAATTGATATGCTGTTAACTAACAAAGAAGAATCAAGTGTTTGAGGTAGAAAGGAAGTTTTTATACAACTAATTAACCCCCCCTCTCAGTTGTATGCCCTAGATCCAACATATATCTATCCATTTATCATGAGCTTTCCATTCCATGGCCTATCCTTTTACCCATCCATCTATCATGAGTCTTCCATCCCATCTATCTATCATGAGCCTTCCATCACATTTATTATCGCCCATCCTTTCATTCATCTATCTAATCCTACCTCCATCCCTTGCATCTAAACTTGGTTTTTTCCCTTGTCATTGGTATCTAGCACGAAGGCTACACAAATTGTAAATCCATTGACATCCCAAAACATTCAAAAAACACAAAAAAAAATCACAACATTTCCAAAATCCAAAAAAATTTAAAATTCCCAAAATAAAAATAAAAAATCAAATATTCTCAAAAAATTCACAAAAAAATCAAATATCCCAAAAAAATCCAAAAAAAAATTCAAAATATTTTAAAAATCCAAAAAAATCAAATATCCAACAAAAAAATCCAAGCAATAAGGTCATTAATCATCAAACACTCCATCATGTCGAATCCATAAAACTCAAATAAACTCAATCAAAATAATATCAATCAAATCAATCACATCACTTCAAATTCTTCATCAATCCAAATAAAAATCCAATCATCAATCATAAATCTCATCATAACATCAAATCAAAATCAAATCCAATCATCATCATCAATCCATCACATCAAATTCATAAAAAAAAATCCAATCAAGCTAATCTATCTATCAATCAAAATCACACCAATTCAATCCATATCATCACATCATTAAACATCCAACCATATATCATCAAACATCCAATCAACCTCAATCAAATCCAATTCATCCAACCATCATTATCAATCAAAATATTTCAAAAAAAATCCAAGCAATAAGATCAATCATTATCAAACAAATCCAATCAAATCATCAAAATCAAAATCAAATCAAATCATCACAATCAAATCATCAAATCAAGCCAATCTATCAATTAATCAAAATCACATAAATCCAATCCATAACATCTCATCAACATCTCTTATCTCGTAAAACATCTAGTCAATCTCAATCCATCCATAACCCAATCAATCCATCCACCTTCATCATCACCATCAATAAAAAATTATCAAAACTACATCCTATCTTTATCATTAAATGCCTTGATCCCGTGGATACACGGTGTTGGTTTTTCTTCTGAATCAGCATTAGGGTTTGCCACTTCTAATGCACAGGCAAATTTAGCCAACTGAATATAGGAGGTTGCATGAGCTCCTCCCCTTCACTACTGGTTCTGTTGCACCAAGGGGGATGTCCCTATTTGATAAAAGTATAACCTTGACTAGCTCAATGACAGAAGGATTTAACTTGACAGCAACAGGCAAAATACTCTCATGTATGGACCAAGATTTGTGTAACAAATCACAAGGTTGGCAACATTCTTGAACATGATGTCTGGTTGGGTATGAGAGCATGCAGGGATCCTAATCCTACTCCTACAACTAACAGGTGGAAGGATGAAATGGTTTGATTTGATTTTTGGATGCAAAGCTGGACATGGTATATAACCTCAACACAGAGCTAGATTGGTGCCTATCCAGGGCTTGGAGTCGGTAGACATACACCTATGAATGATCAGCATGAACAACTAAAACTAGATTTCAAGGGGATATACATGATATTTGCCTTATAGATATCTCCCAATACAGAGTGTTAAGCTGTCTATACTTATGGCATCCCTATTGCAGTATACCCTTCCCAATATTCAATCTGAAAATAGTTTAATCTACCGCTTGAGCAGAAGTTAAAAGATTAAACATTCAACACAGGAATTCTATGTTCTAGAATCTCAGACATTCGTTGAATGCCTAGACTCAGAAGAAAGATACATGCAAAACTGGAGACAGAATCAGCATAACACATGCAAACATAACATTATTCATATAAAATTGACCATGAAATCAGTGGATTCATGCACAAACGTACAATAGGAGATACATAAACTCGCAAGTTTTGCTGCATAGAGCAACCAAGACCAGTTGTATCTTATTACAGAGCCAAAATGTCCAGTTTTCAACAACCAAAACAATGGTAACACAGTCTGCCTATATCGGCCAAAAAGTGTACCCACAACAATTAATCACATGATTTACAAAAATCTGCCAGATACAGATCACACAGGAAGAATGGCACTCAGAAGTTATTGCTACAGGACACAAGGGAGGCCTCGAGCCCTGCGCCGCCATCTGGAAGTCTTCATCCATAAATCGGGCCACTTGATCATGTGTACCATTTCTCTTACCCCTGCTACAGTCGCCATTGACGGCTCAACCACCTGCGGCCGCGTGAAAACTATCGCACTATTCAAAATGGAGCTTCCTGCCAAGAAGTGCTTCCTCGCAGGTTCAAAATAATGTAGGGAGATTAATCCCACATGCATAGTGAGAAGACCACTTCAACGTTTTATAAACATGGCCACAAACATACTAAGTGTCAAGCGCTTTTGCTGCGCTCGACACACAAGCCCTCGCCCAAAGCTAAGCCATCGGCTTGCCCCAAAAAACTCTCGTCGATCTATCAAGTCTCTCCGATGGCAAACAAAACACACCCTCTGTCGCCGTGACTCCCTCCATCAGAGCATCCAAAAATCCTCTGGCCGACCTCATGTGTTACACCGATGAAGCCCATCGCAATCCCATCGACCAACCTGAAACTCCTCTAACCGACCTCAATAGTCTCACCGATGCCATCGCAAACTCCATATTTCCCATAATCGGCCAGAGATAGACCATCGGGCTAACTTCCATCGACTAGGCCGATAAAACAAGTCTCACCGATGGCCAAGCAAAAAACACCCGTCGCCAAGACAAAAACCATCGGCCAACCTAAAAGCAACGCTCACCGACAACAAAAGTCACGCCGATGGCTACTTGGCTTCCCATCTCCGTCGGTGTGACTTAGACTGTCGGAGCAAGACCACAAACCTATGCCGATAGCTACCATCACGCCGATGAAACCAAAAACATAAAGCTTTGAACCATTGAACCGGTTCAAACAGATGGTTCAATGGTGAGGTTCAACACTGAGGTTCGCCGACGAGGTTCAAACTGAAAGTTCAAAGACACAATCGGAGCACTCAAAAAAATAAAACTTTCGCTGATGGACAAAACATAATGACCCCTTCCTTAGGAAAGATGAAGGGGAGCCAAAACTCAGAACCTTTTGGATTTTTTGGGAAGGTGCCTGCATGAAAAATTGCTCAGAAACTGACAGTCAATTCAGGCACCATCAGTGGCTCTGATTGGGGATGTGCAGGTGCAAGACTATAGTGAGAACCCCAGATCTCTAGGATGCAGACCAGTCCCCTATCCATTGGGCACAAAGTCAAACTTGTACCAATCTGCATCACCAAACACATTATTTTAAAATAAACATGGTGGCCTAGGGCCACCAAAAAGGAAAAACTAGACTTTTCCTTTGTCAAACACCTAATTTTCTTTTGATTTCTTCAAATGAAGCCTAAAAGCATTTAACTGTCTGCAGCAAGCCCCTTGGCAATTATTTGTGCTGCTGCTCATTTCTTTTTCTTCAACAAATCTACAGCTAGCTTCATCAGCGTATATAATTATCATTTTTAGAATGTCATCATCATATGAGTCACTGATGTTGCTTGGAAAAATAACAGACTCACATGAAACAAATGAATCCACATCAGAATTTTGCCCTTCCTCAAAAAATAGGAGCTCCTCTGTATCAAACATGCAATATTCAGGCACAAGCAACATCTCATAATCAAATTTATCTTGATGAACATACAAATATCCATCATCATCATGCACGGCAGTTTTGTCATTAATGTCCACCTGAAATGTCTCAAGAGAAGGCAGAAATAACTTAGAATGTAGCCCTACACTGAAAGCTTCATAGTCACCCCTGCAATCAACACTATCCCCAACTGTAGGAGCACACACATCTGTAATTTTCCCATCCACCTCTAAATAGTGACCTTGTTTTTTATCTTCACCAGTGCCCTGATAATCAAAAGCAAAGTTTTCAACCTCTGCACTATGAAGGTGGCCAAAATCTTCAAGGAAACATTCATAATCATCATCCAAATATATTTCATTATCTGAAAGGCTCACATATGCATCTGAATGCTGGCAATCACTAGCATATTCACTACCATCCCTTGAATCAATGTTTTCTATATTCAGAGTGAAGCTCTGCATATCCACTTCATATAAATAATCAGGCATAACTGGGATATGCACACTGCTGTAAGACACAACTTCATGTATGTCTCTCATTTGATCAATTGGAGGGCACCTTGTGTCTGCAGGCTTGTCTTCTAAAGGCTGATAACAATCTTTGTTTTCATTATTACAAGATGTGCTTACATTTTCTACAACATTTTCTTCATGCATCACATCATGGCTGCACACATTATTCTGAAATATATTTCCCTCTATACAATCATTTCTCAATGCACATACTGGGAGAGTTGAAATATATTCACTTTGATAACTGCTTTGACAACTTGCAGCCATGAAACCTACTGGCATTCCATATTTCTCATTGTTTTCTATGTCCATAGCAAATTGGAAAGCCTGGTGAAGTGTGACTGGTTCTTTATCTCTCAACAGATAACTCATTTCTTCATCAAATGCAGCCAAATAAATTGTCAAGCACAATGCATTATTAGGTCTCATATATTCAGGGATCTGCCTGAGCAATTTATTAAACCTAAGATTAAAGGCTGGAACCAGCTCCTCATCTTCCCTTTGGATATTCATAAAATGTATGATTAATGAGGCCACATCAAACCTTTCACCAAACTGCCCTAGGAATGCAACTTCTAAATCTATCCATGAAGAAACTGAACAAACAGGCAGGTTTGAAAACCATATCCTAGCATCATCTTCCAATGACTAAACAAAGAGTCTCATTACTACATCTTCATCCTCTACCTCATAATCTTCTATTAAATTACAAAATCTTTGCAGATGTTTGTTTACTGATTCAGAATATGATCCACTATATTTTGGCAAACATATTCTAATTTTATTGGGAATAATATTTGGGTAACCATATATCCCTGTGAAATTTAGGGCTTTATATCTTTCAATAAAGAATGGTCTTCTCTGAGAGCACGACCAGGCTTGTTGTTCTAAACTCAAGATTTTGAATCAAAGATGAATACCTGGATATATGTTGCAGCATTGATAGGTTCTTTCAACAGAGTCGCCACCTCTCAGAGAGAGGACAGAATGTCAGCAAGGCACTTTTGTTTTCTGGATTCATCACCCCAGTAGAGCACCACATGGTTCCTTTTTGCTGCAACAACTTCACTGGAAACTAGATTTTCTAGCCCTCAGGTTACTTGACTCTCTCTCTCTCCCCAGTAGAGTCGCCATTTTGTTGGTTTTTATTCTAAATCAGCATTAGGGTTTGCCACTTCTAATGCACAGGCAGATTCAGCCAACTGAATACAGGAGGTTATGTGAGCTCCACCCCTTCACTTCTGGTTCTGCCGCACCAAGGGGGTGTCCCTATTTGATAAAAGTATAACCTTGACTAGCTCAATGACAGAAGGATTTAACTTGACAGCAACAGGCAGAATACTCTCATGTATGGACCAAGATTTGTGTAACAAATCACAAGGTTGGCAACATTCTTGGACATGATGTCTAGTTGGGTATGAGAGCATGCAGGGATCCTAATCCTACTCCTACAACTAACAGGTGGAAGGATGAAATAGTTTGATTTGATTTTTGGATGCAAAGCTGAACATGGTAGATAACCTCAACACAGAGCTAGATTGGTGCCTATCCAGGGCTTGGAGTCGGTAGACATACACCTGTGAATGATCAGCATGAACAACTAAAACTAGATTTCAGGAGGATATACATGATATCTGCCTTACAGATATCTCCCAATACAGAGTGTTAAGCTGTCTATACTTATGGCATCCCTATTGCAGTATACCCTTCCCAATATTCAATCTAAAAACAGTTTAATCTACCGCTTGAGCAGAAGTTAAAAGATTAAACATTCAACACAGGAATTCTATGTTCTAGAATCTCAGACATTCCTTGAATGCCTGGACTCAGAAGAAAGATACATGCAAAACTGGAGACAGAATCAGCATAACACATGCAAACATAGCATTATTCATATAAAATTGACCATGAAATCAGTGGATTCATGCACAAACGTACAACAGGAGATACATAAACTCACAAGTTTTGCTGTACAGAGCAACCAAAACCAGTTGTATCTTATTACAGAGCCAAAATGTCCAGTTTTCAACAACCAAAACAATGGTAACACAGTCTGCCTATATCGGCCAGAAAGTGTACCCACAACAATTAATCACATGATTTACAAAAATCTGCCAGATACATATCACACAGGAAGAATGGCACTCAGAAGTTATTGCTGCAGTAGACAAGGGAGGCCTCGAGCCCTGTGCCGCCATCTGGAAGTCTTCATCCATAAATCGGGCCACCTGATCATGTGTACCATTTCTCTTACCCCTGCTACAGTCGCCATTGATGGCTCAACCACCCGTGGCCGCGTGAAAACTGTCACACTGTTCAAAATGGAGCTTCCCGCCAAGAAGCACTTCCTCGCAGGTTCAAAATAATGTAGGGAGATTAATACCACATGCATAGTGAGAAGACCACTTCAACGTTTTATAAACATGGCCACAAACATACTAAGTGTTGAGCACTTTTTCCGCTCGACACACAAGCCCTCGCCCAAAGCTAAGCCATTGGCTTGCCCCAAAAAACTCTCGCCAATCTATCAAGTCTCTCTGATGGCAAACAAAACACACCCTCCGTCGCCGTGACTCCCTCCATCGGAGCATCCAAAAATCCTCTGGCTGACCTCATGTGTTACACTGATGAAGCCCATCGCAATCCCATCGGCCAACCTGAAACTCCTCTGACCGACCTCAATAGTCTCGCCGACGCCATCGCAAACTCCATATTTCCCATCATCGGCTAGAGATAGACCATCGGGCCAACTTCCATCGACTAGGCCGATAAAACAAGTCTCACCGATGGCCAAGCAAAAAAACCCGTCACCAAGACAAAAACCATCGGCCAACCCAAAAGCAATGCTCGCCGACAACAAAAGTCACACCGATGGCAACTTGGCTTCCCATCTCCGTCGGTGTGACTTAGACCGTCGGAGAAAGACCACAAACCTATGCCGATAGCTGCCATCACGCCGATGAAACCAAAAACATAGAGCTTTGAACCATTGAACCGGTTCAAACAGATGGTTCAATGGCGAGGTTCAACACTGAGGTTCGTCAGCGAGGTTCAAACTGAAAGTTTAAAGACACAATCGGAGCACTCAAAAAAATAAAACTTTCACTGATGGACAAAATATGATGACCCCTTCCTCAGGAAAGATGAAGGGGAGCCAAAACTCAAAACCTTTTGGATTTTTTGGGAAGGTGCCTACATGAAAAATTGCTCAGAAACTGACAGTTAATTCAGGCACCATCACACGGTATGTAGACAATCTAGGATATGAAGGAAGTACCCAGATTCAAGCATAGGTGATAGACCACTTCCCACTTTCATCCTTCTAATATTCACCAATCATCATCTTCGACCAACTCTCATTTCTTCTATCATATCTCTCACATCATCAATAAACACCTAAAATTCAACCAAATCACATTCATTCAATCATCACTTCATCAATCAATTCTTCCTTTCATCCTTATCAAATCAATCCAAGCAATGATCCAAATGCAAGTCATCCTTTATCCATACCAATCAAGTCAATCAATCTTGTCAAATTATCCAATTACATCCTTGGTCTTGATCCTAGCCTTGTTGTAAACCACATCAATCAATCAATCAATCAATCATCATCATTATCAATGGGATATATCATTCCCACATCCTTGTGTTGATCTAGGAATATATTGTTCCCCACAATGACAACACTATCAATCCTTCATCAACACTACCATCATCAATCAATCAATCACTTAATCATTGGTTTATAGCTTGACAGGGGCAATACCTTGGTTTTTTTTAATCATTTGTGCATGCTTGCTTGCTTTCTTGTGTGTGTTATCATTTATCTTGCATTTGTATCAAATCCGTATCTTTCCAGCTAATATTCATATCTTGTGTATATTGGAATAGCTTTTTGCATTATCCTTTGCATCTAAGGTCATATCATACCTTTTGTGCATTAGGACTTCAATGCTCTAAGTCTTCTTCCTCATACATTTAGACAAGGTTGTATTATGCTGGGGCATGAGACACATCGTCACCCTGGTCTTTATACCTTGGTGCATAACATCTAGTGCTATATCAAACATAACGGTTGCTCAGCTTCATTGCAACATAATGTATCATTCCTTTCTTCTATCCATTCCATTATCTTTCTTCCTTGGCCAATCTATTTCATATCGAGAGCCTACCCATGTTTGTCCAACCCACATATCCTCTCAAGGGGGCATCCTCATCCTATCCTTTCCATCATCATCCTATCTTTCCATCACCCCATTCATTTTCTTCTATCCATACCTTAGCTTCTTTGAAATGATGTTACTCGACACAAATCTCATCATCTCAAACATCATCTCAAAGAGGAGCAAAATGTAGACACCCAAATTTGTCCCCAAATTTGTCCATGTCTTGCAACACTTAGTCAAAAACATTACTTAGACATCATGTAGCATTTTGTCCTAATCCCACTCTTAATTCCATTTTATTCCATTAGCCAATTAATTAAATAAATTTTATTTATTTAATTAATATCCCATTAGCTAATTAATTAAATAAATTTTATTTATTTAATTAATTTCCCATCATAATCCCATTTATCCTATCCTAATCCCACTTTCCAATTGATTAAATAAATCCTATTTATTTAATTAATTTTTCAACTAATTCAAATAAAATATTTGAATTAGGTCCTCACCTTTCACCACATTCCAACACTTGTCCACCTCTCACTTGAATCATGTGTGGTAGTACAACTTTCATTTAATATCTTTCACATGCACAACTAATAAATGTTTTTGTATATACAATCACACATAAACTTATTAAATAAAAGTTTTTGTGTACACGGTCACATATGTGCTCTATTCTCCTTTGTACACTTGTCACATGACTACAACTCCCTTGAAGAGTGGGAATAACTAATCAATCCTAGCCATCCACATCATTCATTTAACCTTTCAATCACAACCATCCATTTGAACCAACCCTTGCCTATAAATCAACCCCCTCACAAGCCATTTGATCATCCACCTTTCATATATCCTTATGCTATCGAATTTAATATGCATTGAGTTAGAGTATCATTATGTTGTCAAATTGACATTAGAACCTTTGCATCATTCATATTTCATCTAATCTTTTCATCTATCATCTTCAATATATCCTCTTCTTCTTAATATTGTGCTGTTGAATTGAGCAATCAACATATCAAATCAATCAATCAATCTATCATGCATTCTATCTATTTAAGGTATTGAAGATTTGGATTAGGTAATGCATAGTATTGTTTTATCATTTTCATTTTATCTAAATTTTCATTATACAGTAGCATGTGTATCACAATGTCATGAATAGCTTTGATACACAATTTTGTGTAAGTTTTTAGTGATGGTATTTACTTGGTTTGGAGATCTTGGTGTCACTTTGTATTATTGCCAAATGGACGTGTTGATAAGTGGACCTGGAGGATTTTCATATTAGTAGAAGCTTTGTCATGATACTTGGAAAGCTCGGTTGTCACGATTCAGTGGGAGCTTTAGCAATGACTGTGAATTCATCACTTGGTGATGGATGATCTTCTTTAGTGTTGCAGATGTTACTAGGAGGAGCTCTTAGATCCTACTATTGTAGAAGGGTTCTTTCACATTTGCAGAGGCATTATTTGAAGATATGTAACATCTTGAATGCTATGAAACTCATGGAGGCTTTGGTAGAGGTGTTGGTGATGCTTGACAGGTGATGTTGGTTTAGAGTTTGGTTTGTTTTATGTCATGCTATATTCTTGTTGTATTTCTCTTGATACCATGGTGTGTTCACTTGGAGCTTGGGTTTTCCTAAGGGGAATGGTAAGGTCACGATGCCATGTGTGACTCAGTACTATAGTTCAGTGGAAGTTGTTGGTAGTTATGTATGTTCATCTTTTGATGGTGGATGATCTTCTGTAGTGTTTAATGGTGTCATGGATGAACTCTTGGTTTTTTACTTTTATACAGTGAGGGTGATGAGTGCCAAATTGCACTCATGAAATACATCTTTTTGCCTCTCTTTTTCCCCTCCCTTAGTTCATCTTCCTAGTGTCTGTACCCAAATAAGTTAACAAGATTGTTCTATTTTGTGATTAATTAAGATAGATTTCTTAAGATTAGAATTTCTGATTAAGTGACTAATGTGCATGGAATTGATGGAAAAATGCAGAACTTCTCTCTTTTTGAATCAACAGGTGTAGGTGTCAGGAATAGCGATTTTGTGCATCTCCAGAGATCATCTTCAATGATCTCTGGAGACAATAACAAAGAACCATGACACCTGAAGTTTTGAAGATATGGGGAATGCCTCTCCGGAGCTCTACGAGAGTCTGGAGTATCTCCGAAGCTGCAGACAAGAACAGCTATCTCTGGTGCCTCCTAAGAACAGGGCATGTTTCCAAGCAGAGCTACCAACCAGACACTTTCAGCAGCGATCTTAATACCCCTCACTTCACTCAAATCATCACCTGAGTGGTGAAGGGTCAACTATTAGTTAAACTGCTGAAGTTTTATCTTTTCAAAGATTTTGCATGAGTTACGAATTGAACTAATCCAATATCCTTATTTTTAGGGCTTTGATTCCCAAGTGTATTAAGACTTAAACTTAGACCTCTGAGTGGACTTCTGTTCCACTCAAGTCTACCTTTCTCGCATGGTGATTTTTCATAAGTTAGACAGTTAAGTACAATAAAGAGATGGTGTCATCTCATAGAAAGACTAGTAGATAAGTTCAGTGATATATCATCACTCATTTTTATATATACTCTCAAAAATAGTAGAAGAAGACAATGACAAAATTATTCTGACTCTCGGAGGTCTCAATTCTGTGATAGCCATATTTTCATGAATGTAGAAATGAATGAATTGGACTGAATTTAGTTGTGATCATCCTTTGTGTTGATTTCCTGCTATAGCCTTCAGCCTCAAGGGTGTGGAGATGGGGCCCACTCTCACCACTCAGGCAGGAGGCTAGTACCACTGTTTTATTATTTTAGTTTTCTTTTATAAAGGTGTTTCCTATTTTAATAGATAGATGCATGTTATTGTTTCTTTGCTTTAAGCAAATTTCCTGTTTTATTCTGTTTTCCAGCATTCATTACATTTATTCAACAAGCAGATAGATTAATCTCTTTTGTTAAATTAGGATTAGCTATAAACTGGTAACTATAGAATCCCTAGTTGCAGATAGCCATGGACACAGCCCTAGTTTTTGACATCTGAAAATAGATTAAATGATGAGGTACAGTGACACCTTGTCATTTTTGGCGTCATTGCTAGAGACAAGTTTGTGTTAATTAGGGACACTGAGTTAAACCAGTTTTTAGAATAGATCTATATGGTTAGAGCTAGAGATCTAAAAGGAAGATATATTAAGCAAACACCCCAACAACACACCATAGGGGAAAGCAGTGGGGTGGTACAAAATCTTGTTGAAGAAGGAAACCTAGATCTTAATTTGGAACCTACACTTCAAAACAGCAATCCCTTAGATCCTCCAGACATTTCACTTGCCAATTACATCCAGGAATTACAAAAAAAAGTTGAGGTAGATCCTTTGGGAGAACCTAATTTCCTAGAGCCTCAGGAAGAAGAACCAATACTAAACATGGAAAATGATAATCATAGGGAAGAGGAAAATCAGGCTCCAAGAACCTTCTCTTATCCTATTGTTTTGGCTGCTGGAGACAATGCTCTTCTGAAAAATATCTCACCAGCACATCTGCCAAATTTTAGAGGACTTTCTTCCGAGGATCCAGATCAGTTCTTGTTTGAATTCAAAGTAGTCTGCCAAACTTATGATTATGGATCAAATAACTAGAAACTCAAACTATTCCCTTCAACCCTGAAAGATTCTGCGATGAGATGGTTTATGGGTTTACCCCAGGATTCTATCCATTCTTGGGATCAAATGGAAACAGATTTTTTGGAAAAATACCAAGATTATTGCAGATCCAGTAATAAAAATGAAGAATTATTTAAAATTAGGCAGGGGGAGGAAGAATCCTTAGAAGACTATGTGGATAGGTTTAATTTTGCCTTGAGAAGGTTTGGCAATCCAGTGGATCACTCCTTGGCCAGAACCCTGTTTATAAAAGGATTGGATAAAGAATCAAAACAGGCACTAGACCTAACGGGAAAAGGGAACATTAACAAAATAGAAATACCTGATATAGAGGAACTCTATAGGAACTATTCCAAAATCCAAGATGGAGTAAGGTCATCCAAAACCTTTAAAGGGAAGAATGAAATAGGACAGTTGATGAAGGAAATTGCAAATCTAAAAATAGATATTCTGGTCCAACTAAATACCACATTGGATGGGATTCAAGCAAAAACCAGAACAACTGATCAAAACAGAGCAACTGAACTGCCCTCCATCTATTGTCCTAGGTGTAGAAACAAACACCTGTTGAGAGAATACCCCTTGGACAAATCAGAGATTTGTCAGATTTGTGATAGGGAACATCCTACCAGTCAGTGTAGTCAACTTCCAGCCTTGAAAAGATTGAGTAAAAAGAATGCTATGATAGAAGAGGAGTTGAACTATGTGGGACAAAAACAAATTGAGAATTTCCCTTATAATCAATATCCAAACCAATCTTCTTACAGGGGTCCTTATAATTGGGGAAATAATCAGTGGAATCCAACTTGTCATGGCCCTCAAAATAATCCTCCTTGGGGACAACAGGATTGGCCAAGTCAACATTGGCAAAACCAAAACTAGCAAAACCAAAACTGGCAAAATCAGCCTTGGGGAAATCAACAGTGGCCACCACCATTTGGATCACAAAATATGCAACCTTAATGGGGTCCTCAACAGGGATATCATCAACAATACCAAGGACAACCTAGACGTTTCCAACCTCAACAGCAGGCTTTACTAACTGGATCCTCCAACACACAGGGTCAAACACAAAATGAACCAATTAGTCAACCACCTTTACCAGCTCAGCCTATACCAAACCCACGGAATAAATAGGGAGCAGCTGTCTACATGACAGAGAAAGAAAATCTGGCTGGAATTAATGCTATATATTCAAATAATCTCTAGCTGCATTCTAGGAAAGCATTCCCAAGACCTTCTCCTCCAACTATAGTTGAAATAACCAATGACAAGGAACCTAAAAATCCATCCAATCAACCCCCAGAGGAGATTACTAATGAAAAAATGCTAGAAAAATCATCCACAGACAACTCCGAAGTTACTCCTAAAAGGCCGGCTCCAGAGAATAGTCTTGAACACAATTCTAATAAGAGCTCCGGAGATGCTCCAGAGATGGAAAAGCTAGCACCATACCCAGAATGACTTAAACAGAATGCTCCCTAGAGAAAGATTCCACAAAAACAAATCCAAACCAATCTAGAATCAGAACTTTTACAAGAAATCAAGTAGCTAAACATTGAAATTCCTCTTCTCCAGGCAATCAGAGATGTACTGGAACTAAATCAGTTCATTAAACAGTATTGTATCAAAACACAGGGCAAAAAGAAAGGCTTTCCCTCCACAATACAAGTGGAAGGAAAAGTAGTGGATCTATTGATGGGATAAATTCTCCTCCCAAAATATGGAGACCCTAGAAATCCTGTCATAACTATTTTCATCTCGGGGGTAGAAATTTTAAATGTTCTGGTTGATTTAGGAGTAGCAATTAATGTGATGACAGTTCATACAATGGATAGGTTAGCTCTATCAGGTATCCAATCCACAACTACAATTCTTCAACTTGCTGATCAGTCAGTAGCTGTTCCAAAAGGAGTAATCACTGATGTACCTATTATGATAGACTCATGTGAATTCCCAGTGGATTTCTTAATACTAGAACCTAGAAACTAGAGAAATGCTTATCCACTGATTTTAGGAAAACCATGGCTGGCTACTACAGCAGCATCTATTGATTGTCGAACTGGAGATATGGTCATTTGTAGTGGGATAGATCTAAAGAAAATATCTCTGTATCCTCCAGCTAAACCATCAGTGCATTACACAGGAAGAGTATGGGTGGATGAACCAGAGAACATGGACAACAGTGCCTCATTAGCTATGGTAACCATTAGGGAACATCTGGGAGAATTAGAAGAAGAAGTATACTATGATACAATAGAAGACTTCACTCACATCCTAATCAATAAAGATGTGATGGAACTTGCCCAAGATCCTCAAAGAGAACTTCTTATTTCTTCTCATTGTACCCTTGCCAACATTATTCCTTGTGGGGAAACCTTCTACAAGGACTTAGCCACCTTCCACATGTTACTCCCACATTCTTGTCCTCTCAATACCATGACACCAATGTATGGACCCACCACATCGATGGATAGAATCACAAAACAGGTCATGATTCTGCTAGGGAAAACACTTAATATAAATACTCAGTTAACAGCAAGTTAGGAAGAAAAACTTATCCATCTTTTGGTCTCCCACTCAGCATCTTTTGCCTGGGAATACCAAGATATGAAAGGCATACCTCCTGAGATCTGTACCCATCATATCTACACTGAGGATATTAAACCTGTCAGGCAACCACAAAGAAGATTGAATCCTGCTTTAAAGGACATTATCAAAACTGAAATAGAAAAATTACTCCAGGCAGGGTTCATATATTTAATCTCAGATAGTCAATGGGTCTTACCCCTTGTCATTGTGCCTAAAAAGAATGGGAAATGGAGGGTGTGTATTGATTATAGAGAACTCAACAAGGCCACAAAAAAGGACTACTTTCCCTTACCATTTATTGACCAAGTTTTGGACAACCTTGCTGGGAGAAAGTATTTTTCTTTTCTAGATGGATTCAGTGGGTATAATCAAATTCAAGTAGCACCTGAAGACCAAGACAAAACCACCTTCACATGCTCTTGGGGAACCTTTGCTTACAAAGTTCTTCCCTTTGGGCTATGCAATGCCCCAGCTACATTTCAGAGACTGGTTCTAGCTATTTTTGCTGAACTGGCTAATGAATGCATGGAGGTCTACATGGATGACTTTACTGTGTATGGGGATAACTTTGAGGAAGCTCTCACAAATCTTGGAAAAGTACTAAAATGCTGTGATAAAAATTGACTGTCCCTTAGCCATGAGAAATGTTTTATGATGGTGGAGGAAGGAATTGTTTTGGGACACCACATTTCAAAAAAAGGGATCAGAGTGGATCAGAACAAGATAGAAGTAATCACATAGTTGCCTTCACCCAAAAATCATACTGACGTCAGAAGTTTTCTGGGTCATGCAGGCTACTATAGGAGGTTCATAGAAAATTTTAGCAAAATAGCTGCCCCCCTGTTTACCCTGCTTAACAAGGAAATAGAATTTCTGTGGATAGAAGACTGTCAATCAGCATTTGAAACTTTGAAGGAGAAGCTTACTGTCACACCAATCTTAAGGGGACCTAATTGGACTTTACCATTTCACATACAAACTGATGCTTCAAATGAATCCATTGGGGCAGTTTTAGGACAGAAGGAGGAAGGAGAAAGTATGCATGCCATTTATTACATCAACAAAAACCTTACCCCTGCAGAAAGAAATTATACAACAACTAAAAAAGAATTCTTGGTAATTATCTATGCTATAAACAAATTCAGGCATTATATCACTGGATATAAAATATTTGTGCACACTGATCATACAACCATCAAGTACCTAATGAATAAACCAGTAGTAGGTGCAAGGATCATCAGGTGGTTATTGCTATTGCAGGAATTTGATATTACCATAGCTGATAATCCAGGGAAGTTTAATTTGCTTGCTGATTTTCTGTCAAGATTGCATACAGGAGGAGAAGACCAACCAGTGGAGGACAAATTCCCAGATGAACATCTTTTTGCCATATCCACTATTGCACCTTGGTTTGCTGACATAGCTAATCTTTTAACTATAGGCTTGTATCCATCCCATTTTACTTCAAAACAAAGAAAATATTTAGTTAAAGAAAGTTTATCCTACAAATGGTTGAATGGTTTACTATTTAAATGTGGTCCTGATTTCATTCTACACAGGTGCTTAAAGGCTGATGAGACTTTTGATGTGTTGAGAGCATGTCATGATGAACCATCTGGTGGCCACTACTCTTTCCACAGGACAGTCCACAAGATCCTTGGAGCTAGTTACTACTGACCTTCTCTTCATAAAGACACAAAGAAGTATGTGCAGCACTGTGACCAGTGCCAAAGGATGGGGTAGCCAACCTTTACCCAGGAAATGCTGCTATATCCTCAAGTCATGATGGAACCATTTGAGCAATGGGGTCTAGACTTTGTGGGACCAATTTCACCACCATCATCAGGCAAGGAGTATATTCTATTGTGCATAGACTATGTTACTAAGTGGGTTGAGGTTCAAGAATTACAGTTTGCAAGAGAAGAAAAAGTTGCTGATTTCCTCTACAACAAAATTTTTTTGAGATTTGGAGCCCCAAGATCAATAGTTTTAGACAGGGGACCTCAGTTTACTTCACAGGTAATCAAGGCATTCACAGATTTATACCAAGTCAAGCATAGAAAATCTTCACCTTACCATCATCAAGCAAATGGGCAGGTAGAAGTAACTAATAGAGAACTTGAGAATATTCTAACAAGGACAGTGGCAATGAACAGAAAAGATTGGGCTAGTAGATTACCTGAAGCAGTTTGGGCTTACAACACCACTTGGAAGTCAACAACAAAGTTTTCACCATATGAATTGGTTTATGGGAAAAAGCCTATATTATCTATAGAATTTGAACTCCAGACAGTTAAAATTGTATTGGATGTTGGTCTGCCATTGTCTATAATTCAACAGAACAGAATTCTTCAGCTCAACGAGTTGGATGAGATTCAGACAGAAGCCATTCAGCAAATAGAACTGGTTCAATACTAGAGGAAGCAATGGCATGACCAACACATTAAGAGGAGGACATTTCAACAAGGAGATTGGGTTCTCCTTTATGATTCTAAATTCAAAGAATTCAAAGGGAAATTACAGACTCACTGGTTGGGTCCTTATCAAATAAAGGACGTGTTTGAAAATGGAACTGTATTATTGCAACCAATTGATGGGAGCACAGACACATTTCTAGTAAATGGTCACCAAATCAGGCTCTACAAAAGACCATCTACTAAAGAAGAGTTTCTAAATAATCTATGTTTTGATACAGGAGATACCTCCTCTGTCACGGTGTTAGATTGAATTATTCTAAAAAAAAAAAAAATTTTTTAAAAAGGAGGTTGAAAACCAGCAATGGTTGCCTTCTAAAAATAAATAAATAAATAAATTAAAATAAAAATTAAAAAAGAAAGAAAGATGGAAAACTAGCAAATGGCTGTCTTTCTCGACTAAGGGAGTTGAAAACCAATAAAATGGCGATTCCCTTCTTCAGGACAGTTGAAATAATTAACCTCCGGATATGATCAGTTGCCAGAAGTTGGCCCAATGCATCTCCGGTGCTTCTCAAGCAAGAGCACCTCTGGCACTTTCCAATTAGGAGCACCTCCGGCGCTTCTCAAACGGGAGCACCTCTAGCGCTTTCCAATTAGGAGCACCTCCGGTGCTCTATTAATAACACCGTCAATCTCCATAATAAGGGAGGGACCCACCTCTCCAAGTGGTAAAGTAGATAAATCATATGATGAGGTCATCATGACTCATCCTCTACTTCATCACAAAGAGTAATTAAATTAGAATAATAATAATTTGCAGGAGTGTCCATGAGCCGGCGCTGACATCACCTAAGGGCGTAGATTTTCGAGCCACTTAGTGCATTGATTGTAGGTCACGTGCAAGTGGAAAGTGGACGTCATCTCAAGCCGCTGCTCAATTGCCACGATGCATGCAGTTTCCAAAACGACGCAGCATTTCTTCCATGTACATCGCCTCATCATTAAAACTGATCCAGGTAAATCTATTTTTAATCAATCATTATTAGTAACTGTCATATCTTTCTGTTTTGGGTGCTTCCACAATGACACGTCCTTCTGCCATCATTTCCTTCTTCACATCCAAGCATGCCGCCATCTGTGTCTTAATGCCACCTTACCTCCGGAGTGCCTTGTCAGTCTGCTACATTTATGGCTGCCTTGGTCCCTTAACCCATCTGCATAAGCCCAACCTGAAAAAAAAAATAGCATCCCTCATTCAAACCTCTAGAATAGACTGAAGCGTAAGATAAATTAAACAATTCTCCAGAGTCTACAAAGCAATTTGAACAATACTCCAGAGCCCACAGAGATAAGAGGGAAAGATAGACTACAGATTGGGGAGGTAAAAGAATAAACATAGAAGGTGGCATCAATTCAGCAATGGGAGTCAAGAAAAAGTCTGAGCCAGAAAATACTGCAGGTCTTCTGAAGGATGCAGCTGCAGCAAACATTTTAAGGGCTTCTGGATGGTTAGATTTCTTAGACAAATTCAAAGGGTTTCAGGAGGATATTGTGGACGAATTCCTTAGGAATTTAAGAGACAACCAGAAAACTGTGAGAGGAAACCAAATCAATCTCTCCTCAGCAACTATCAGCCACATTTCTGGACTTCCAGAACAAGGTGAGAGGTTCTACCACCTGAAAACCTTATACACTGAGTTAATTAGAAATTTTTCTGTTCGTGGTGAACCTGCTATTCAATTACATACGAATAAGAATGAAGTCAAAGGAATTTTAAGGTCCACACTCCCAAACCCTTGGGCATCTGTTGCTACCTGGTTAATGAAGTACTTTACTTGTGATGGCCAATTCTTTATAGTTTTAGGGCCAATAATGAAAATGCTGATTTTTCTCAGACATGGAAATAGGCACCCTGAGTATAACATAAATATCCCCAATTTCCTGTATTCTGCCATCAGGGCAATTGCAGAGAGATATCAGCAGAATAAGGGACCCATGAAACATCATGGCCTTAGCTTTCTGGTAGTCAAGCACCACTTCCTATCTTAGGCTAATGGAGAAGAACTATTGCAAAACTTTCTTGAGCACAACCCCCAGGTCAGAGAACCAGAGATAGCACAACCAGAAGGTGAGAGTTCTCCTTCTCACCAAGATGAGGAAACTGAGCCTTCAGCCTCCTCCACAGCTGTTCACAAAGGGAAGTCACCCTCACAAGAGGCCACTCCATCTACAGCCCCTATTCCTGACAAAAAGAGGAAAGGCAAACAAATTACAGAACCTGCTCCTACACGACCCTTATACATGACTCGGTCAGTCAGGCGAAAGATGACTCTACCTGAGGAATCTTGGCCTAAGGAATTCACAGAGGAAAAGTCAAGACAGGGAATTGAGGAAAAGTGGTGGGCTGAAGAACCATCCCATGATTCAGATGAGATCCCTCTGGTCAGGAAGAGGAAGCAAAGTGAAAATTTTCTAGCACCATCTGTTCATGTGGAGTCAAGTCCAGTTTCAATACCACCATGTGCTCTGGAGATAGGAAACTTACAAACTTTTACTATCTCCTCAGATTCTGAGGAAGGGAGACCTACTCCGGAGGCACCAGCCCCACCTTTGCCCCAGAGAAGCAAAAGGAAGAGACAGCTCTCACAAGTTGAGAAGGATACTGCCCTGCTCGCTGAGGCACTCCTGGAATTGAGAACATGTGAGGATAAAGTCAGGCCTTCATCAGTGCCAGTAACAGCAGAGAATCCTCAGGATAGGAAGACTGAAGAAGGAGGAATAGGGCAAATGGATACATTAGGAAGAGCAGGAGAGATGGCCATGGATAACATTGATGATCAGCCAACAGCCACAAAAATAGAGGCAGAAACTCTATCTCATCTCTCTAACCAAGAGGATATAGAAATCTCAACATAACAGCAATTGATGGAAGAAATTAAAAATTTCAAAAGAATGCTCTGGGGAAAGAATTTGATTATTACTGACCTCAAGAAGGTCAGAGAAGAGGTGGAGATGGAGCTGAAACAAACTATTGCAAATTTCCAAATAGACCTCCAAAGCAAGGATAAAACCATCTAGGAGAAGGAGGCAGAATTGGAAGCACACAAATGTGAGGCAGCCAAATGGATGGAAGAAAAAGAGAAAGAAGCAGCACATAAGGTTTTTGAGCTCACCATGGCCAGAGACAACAGCATCACAATAATGGCGGCACTGATTGAGAAGGTACAAAGCCAGGATAAACAGTTAACTTGGGCCAATAACAACCTGGATGACCAAGAAGAATATATTCAAGAATTGTCTGGCCCAAGGGCAACCAATGAGTAGGAAATTCAAACAGATGCCTCTGTGGGTCCAATCCCCATTGACATTCCCAAAGCCCTGTTTCATTGGGAGAAAAGGTGTAGAGAATTTAAGGCCTCCAAGCTGATGTTGCAATTACAAAGGGCAGTCACTGCCAAAGCAGAAAGAATAGCAACTTTGGAAGGCAAAATCCTTAAAATGGCCTCCCTTTCCTTAGAAATTCTATCCTGTAGGCCTCCAAGTGCTAGCTATTCAATGTTCTTACAGGAGAGGGTACTGCAAAGGAAACTCTCCTTAGTCCTGTCTGACATAACTGAGGATACCGAAACAGCAGAAGGATTCATGGCAGCTTACACCAGGAGCAATGATGAGGACAAAAACCTCCTATGTGAATTATACTTGCATGGATTCTGTATTAATGATATAGCCTTCCTTATTAATCACTTTGTGGGAGAATGCCAGCTTAAGGCATTCATGTCCCTAATGAGAAACCACCAGATCTAGAACGAAAGGATGGAAGATCATCTTCAAAAGGATTTAAAAACAAATCTCTTCATTAGGAAAGAATGTCCCAATCCTTTTGCTCTTCGGACCCAATTCAGGTCCCTTATCTATCATCCTGAATATGCAACCAGAATGTTGCCATTATACCTGAAAAGTTTGCAGGAATGCTCCATTAACTTTGGTCTTTTTATGGTTAATTCAACAAATTCTGTACTTGCTATAGCAAAGAGGAGATGGAATATTTTGACCCCAGAGCAGAAACATAGAGAGGTGGTCACCCCTGTAAACCTAAGATTATTCATGCGAAAGGCAAAATTGATATCCAAACTGATGGATACACATTAACAGGAATGGATAGGTGGACAGTTCAGGCCCCCTCTAATAATTGAACTACTCCCTGTCTGGGCAGATCAGCTGGAAGATGAAAAATTGAAGAACTGGTTGAAGCAAGTTGATAAGAATAGAGGAAATGGTAACACCAACAAAACCACTTGGACCACCTATCTCCAAGATTATCGACTGACTGACAGGCTACTTCACCAAAATAAATCTAGAATGTGAAAAGCAGGAGGACTTGCCAAACCTTAGGTATGGGGGGGATGATGAGTGCCAAATTACACTCATGAAATACACCTTTTTGCCTCTCTTTTTCCCCTCCCTCAGTTCATCTTCCTAGTGTCTGCACCCAAATAAGTTAACAAGATTGTTCTATTTTCTGATTAATTAAGATAGATTACTTAAGATTAGAATTTCTGATTAAGTGACTAATGTGCGTGGAATTGATGGAAAAATGCAGAACTTCTCTCTTGTTGAATCAACAGGTATAGGTGCCAGGAACAGCAATTTTGTGCATCTCCAGAGATTCTCTTCAATGATCTCCGGAGACAATAAGAAAGAACCATGACACCTGAAGTTTTGAAGATATGGGGAATGCCTCTCCGGAGCTCTGCGAGAGTCTGGAGTATCTTCGGAGCTACAGATAGGAACAACTATCTCTGGTGCCTCCTAAGAACAGGGCATGTTTCCAAGCAGAGCTACCGACCAGACACTTTTAGTAGTGATCTTAATACCCCTCACTTCACTCAAATCATCACCTGAGTGATGAAGGGTCAACTATTAGTTAAACTGCTAAAGTTTTATCTTTTCAAAGATTTTGCATGAGTTACGAATTGAACTAATACAATATCCTTATTTTCAGGGCTTTGATGCCCAAGTGTATTAAGACTTAAACTTAGACCTCTGAGTGGACTTCTGTTCCACTCAAGTCTACCTTTCTCGCATGGTGATTTTTCATAAGTTAGACAGTTAAATACAATAAATAGATGGTGTCATCTCATAGAAAGACTGGTAGATAAGTTCAGTGATATATCATCACTCATTTTTATATATACTCTCAGAAATAGTAGAAGAAGACAATGGCAAAATTATTCTAACTCTCGGAGGTCTCAATACTGTGATAGCCATATTTTCATGAATGCAGAAATGAATGAATTGGACTGAATTTAGTTGTGATCATCCTTTGTGCGGATTTCCTGCTATAGCCTTCAGCCTCAAGGGTGTGGAGCAAGGGCCCACTCTCAACACTCAGGCAAGAGGCTAGTACCACTATTTTATTGTTTTAGTTTTCTCTTATAAAGGTGTTTCCTATTTTAATAGATAGATGCATGTTATTGTTTCTTTGCTTTAAGTGAATTTCCTGTTTTATTCTGTTTTCCAGCATTCATTACATTTATTCAACAAGCAGATAGATTAATCTCTTTTGTTAAATTAGGATTAGCTATAAACTGGTAACTATAGAATCCCTAGTTGCAGATAGCCATGGACACAGCCCTAGTTTTTGACATCTGAAAACAGATTAAATGATGAGGTACAACGACACCTTGTCAGAGGGTTCGTTAGCATTATTGGTTTCATTGACAGAGGATGGTTATATTCATGTGGTTTTGAACATGTTGACATCTTTGGTTAAGGTGTCATGTTATGTAGTATGAGATCATGATGTCATGGTTATGATTTTGATCTTAGGTGGTTCTCTTGGTATTTGGGTACATTAATCATTTGCTTGATTACTTCATGTCAGTGTAGGGATGCATTTGGAGTTTAGCATGAGATGATTATTTGCAGGTGCTCATATTAACATGGAGAATAAGGTGAGGCTATATTTCTCTTAAGATGAGAGAAGTGTGTTGAGATGGTTATTCTTGATGAGATTTCAGCAGAAAGTCCAAGAAGCCTCCACCTTGGTTGGACGTGAGTTCAACAGAGACCTGTGAGGAGATTGCTCTGGAAGGAGTCATGATGGCTTGCATATCCTGGAGGAGCATTATCATACCCACTCTTGGTCTACTCGATAGTTTATTACTTGAGAGGTATTGCCCATGGTTTCTCTCAGGTGTTTTATGCTTTCTTTCATAGACATGGATCTTGAACTGCTAATAGATGGTTCTGGAGGATCTGTTGTGAGTGATAGATAGCATGGTTATCTCCTTGGGATTGCATTTTCATTTATGATGATTATAGGGGATGGTAGTGGGCTGATTTCTTGAGATGGGAAATTGATTAGTTTGATCTTCTTTGGTTTCAGAGGCTTACATCCATGTTAGTTACATGATACATATGTTATGTTTGATCTTTTTTTTATGGCTTTTCTTTTAGGGATTGTGAAGGAGATCATACTTGACATAGTTGGCACTTAGAGGTGTATGTAGGAGGATTTTCTACATGTATATGATGTGTAGAGTTTCTCTTTTTGGTCCTGGTTATCTACTTGATGATTTGTTTCATACTACATTGGTTTGAGGTTTTGTTGGAGCTATTGTGATCACTAGCTTGTGGTCATGTGTTTTCACTTATGTTCTTGGGTGATATCATGGAGGTTCTATTATCTTTTTCCTTTATTGGGTGTGGAGAACTTGGGAGAGTTTTGGACTAGTGGGGAGAATTATTCTTGCAAGTTACTAATTTATAGGTTTTGCATATCATTGTGGATGATTCCTTGGTACTACATGTTTTTTACACTTTCTATATGATGCTATTGGTAGACCTGGTTTGCCTTGATCTTTTTAAGATTTGCATTATGTAGTGGGAGTTCCTGGATGTGTTTAGTCTTCTTTGACTGGTTGACACATAGATCTTGTATTTGTAGTTTATGAGTGTATATGTTTATGGCATGAGTTTACTATGTTCTTTGATACCTTCGAGGTATGGATAGATTGGATGGATTAGCACTTGTTGTGTGTGTTATTCTTAGTCATGTGGGTTTTGTTTAGTTGGATGGGAACAGTTAGTTTTATAGTTGTTGTTCTAGCTAATGTTTTATCTTGTTTCAAGAAAATTACTTCACGGTTGTGTTCAAGTTGAAACTTTGAAGTTGATGTTGTTGATGCTTCTGTACAGCCTGTGAGCACAATGGAGTGGTGGCAGTATGTTGTATCCTTTGCTGTCAGTTAGATCTATTGCTACTGTCTTGGTTTAAATTGTTGTAGATACACCATGGATCGTTCCTTTCCTATGGAGGATGGCTGGAACTGTTGCCTAAGATGCACTACAACAAATCCATGTGATTAGCTCCCTTTTTTGCTCCATTTTTTGCTTCCACCCACTATTTTAATGTATTTTTCTCCATTTTTTGAAAAAGTTGGCACTATTTATCAGGATGGCGCTGTTATTGGCATTTTTTGTGCTAACCAGAACAAGTCAACGCTAAATTTGGCGCTAATTAGCGCCTTACATAGCATCTATTTTAGCGCCTACTTTAGCTCCTACTGTAGTGCCTAATTTAGCACCACATTTGACACCTAATTTAGCAACTGCGTTAACGCCTTATTTAGCGCCTTATGTAGTGCCTAAATGTAGCACCTATTTTTGTGCCTAATTGAGTGCCTAATTTATGGTTACTTGGGTTTAGGAGTATTATTTAGGGTTTAGGGTTTATGGTTTTGGGATTAAGGGTTAAGGTTTAGAGGTTTAGGGTTTACGGTTTAGAGAGAGATACAGGACCAATAGGAAGATATAGAGGAGACCAAGGGGATAGATAGGGAGATAGAGGACCAATAGGGAGATATAGAGGAGACCAAGGGGATAGATAGGGAGATAAAGAGTGAGGGACATGGCTAGAGACATAGGGAGAGAGATTGTGAGGTAAAGGGACAAAGCTGATAGGGAGAGAGATGAGAGATAGGGAGATAGAGGTTTAGGGTTTATTGTTTAGGGGTTAGGGGTTCAGGTACTTAGAGGTTTAGGGTTTAGGGTTTATAGAGAGAGAGGAATGATAGGGAGATATGGAGGAGGCTGTGGAGAGAGATAGGGAGATAGAGAGTGAGGCACATGCACATGGCCAGGGACATAGGGAGAGATATTGAGAAGTAGAGGGATGATAGAGATAGGGAGATAGGGGATAGATAGGGAGATAGAGGTTAGAGTTCTTTAGATTTAGGCTTTAGGGGTTTGGGGTTTAGGGTTGCTCGAGTTTGGAGATAGCTAGAGAGAGAGAGATGAGACAAATAGGGAGAGATATTATAGGTTGAGACATAGGGGAGAGATAGGGAGATAGACTACTAGAGTGAGTGAGATATATATCCTGCAGAGAGATAGGGAGAAGGATTGAGAGCCGGTAGAGGGACAATATTAGAGATAGGGAGATATATAGGGGTTTAGGGGTTAAGGTTTAGGATCATTATTTGGGTTT
Source organism: Cunninghamia lanceolata (assembly GCA_027924645.1). Lineage (NCBI taxonomy): Eukaryota > Viridiplantae > Streptophyta > Pinopsida > Cupressales > Cupressaceae > Cunninghamia > Cunninghamia lanceolata. The sequence continues at coordinate 10,148,402 of BSBN01000883.1, forward strand.
ACGGTTTAGGGTTTAGATGTTTAGGGTTTAGTGTTTAGAGGGAGAGGGACCAATAGCTAGGAGATATAGAAAGTGAGGTACATGGCCAAAGACATAGCTGGAAGAGATTATAGGGATATATATGGAGAGTGAGGGACATGACTAGAGACACAGGCAGAGAGATTGAGAGGTAGAGGAATAATAGAGATAGAGAGATAGGGAGATAGAGTTTAGGGTTGCTTGGGTTTAGTGTTTAGGGTTTAGGGGTTTGGGGTTTAGGGTTTAGGATTTAGGGGTTAATTAGGGTTTCTTGGGTTTAGGGTTTATGGGTTAGGGGTTAGGGGTTAGGGGCATT